>OVAN01005173.1:0-24045 GCA_900406275.1 Anastatica hierochuntica | reverse complement strand
ATGCGATTCTATATCAACAACTCATGAATCCCTATGTGAGAATCCCTATACACAACGAACAGACTACTCACTCATGGAAATAGCAAAAAAAATAGATCATATTCATGAGAGACATGATTGTATTAAGCATAAACAAAAGTAAATAAGGTTCCGAATATTTATCGATTGAAGAACAAAAAGACTTCTTCTCCCTCGGTTACAAACTCTTTAAAGCTCTCTAAAACTCTCTAAAATTGCATAATGATAAGGAAAATACGAGCTTAGTTATTTTTGTTACAATCCGGTTCGAAATATGTTTGGTGTGGTTCTTCGTAAAATCGGTCCGCATATCGGGACAGGGATCGATCGATCCAGACAGGGATCGGTCGATCTGTGTTCAAAATTCTGGGTATTTTCCAGCTTTTCACGAACACTTCCTTTGACGCTTGAAATTCATCCAAAATGCATTCTTTTCGCACATTCAAGCTCAAATCCTGTAAAAACAACAAAGAACACAAATCCGCGCCAAAACAATCTGAATACATACTAAAAACCTTAGATCTCGTATGAAAACCTCAGTAAAAACCACTAAAATACTGACACATCACAAACCCCATGCAGATTTTGCTCTTAACTTAGTTCGAAATCATATGAATTCAAAGTGTGAATATCTAGTTTTCGTGGATTCGATCCCTAAGTATTACTGCGATGCGATGCTATGCACTTGCAACTAGGTTTTAGTTGGGTAAAACTTGACCCCAAATCAAGTTTTTGACGTTGCTGCTGAGGACTAGAGATCTTTACCTTATTTTTTAGATTTATTATTAAGTATAGGAAAAAATTTCTATTCTCTCTTGTTTGTAACATTTTTGGTTTTTATTCTACGAATTACGATTTTTCTTGTAAAATTTTTGATATGATTTTTTCTAATTTCTATTAATTTTTCTAGGATTTGAAGGCTTAGTATTTTCTTATTTTACTAAAAATTTTGTGGTTCATTTTCTTTGTTGATAATAACACTTTAGGATAATCCTTTTCTGTTAGAAATCTGAATTTTCCATTATACTAACATATTTATACGTTTATCTTATGTTTTATAGGGAAAACAGAAGAGATCAGAGCAAAAATTATGGCACCCTGATTCTCTCTTAGCCATGGACGAAAAATTGTGATGGATTTAGCAGCCTTGATATTCTCTCAATCGAATTCTGGAGAATTCTGGCACATCGTTATCAACTAAGAAGAGAATATCATGAAGCAAAAGACCAAAACCTAAGGGAGCATGGTTTAAGGAAAAATACAAGCCACGAATCTACTTCAAGGGGCTGGTACCTTGACTCAATCTCGCAGGATATCTTCAACGAAGTCCAACAAAGAAGATCTGAACCTCACAGAAATGAAAGGAGATCTGAATATCAAAGTCTCCATAGTTTCTTTCCCCATGAACAACAACAATATCTCCCACGACCTATTACTCCAAGATCAGATGCATCACGATCTCAACCTCATCCCCCAAGTTCTTACACACCCTTGAAGACTCTTTAGTTCAAAGTCGAGCTCTTGACAAAGCAACTTCTCAAAATTTAAAGACATATGGAGCAGAAAATCTATATTACTATAAAGAACCAGGAATTTTTCCTTAATGGAAGGATTGAGGAGCTTGAGCTTACTTTCAAGGCTTAGATATGCGCTTAAATCACATAAAAGAAGTTTTCCAAGAGCTATTCAACCTTAGTTTCCAACAAGAACCTGAAGAAACGTAAAAACATGATAAAATCTGTTTCAAGAGAACTGGAACGAAAAGTTATTGGCAAAAAGCTTATGTCTTTAGTTAAGGGTGTGGATACTAAACAAACCATTTTTACATTGGATATTGGAACCCTAAATCTAATATTCAAAAGATTAAAAGATGAGTTGGATGAAAAGATCAAAGAGCTGGAAGGCGTTAATGAAAAGTTTGTGTCTAGTACCAACGAAACTAACACAAAGATGGAAGATAATCAACAAGATGCAAAGAAAAATATGGGAAGAGGAGATCACGAAAATACTTAGATTCATGACATACAGATCAATCTTGATCGTACGAGCTCTCATGTAGAAGGCAGCTAGAAAAAACTAATGGAGAATGAACAGAATTCTACCAAACTCATGTGGAGCTTAATAAGCTGAAGGGAGTCCACCTTTGGATATCAAGCCATTGCATGATCGAAAATCGTCCCAAGAAGTAGAGCATTGCATGACCATAAAGCGGACAACAAGAATCTGAGCTACAAGTCCGAGGAATCAGCCTCGTTTTGACATTGCACAAAGAGAAATTTCTGCAAGGCGAAGTGGCACACCTCAAGACATTGATTCTGATTATATTGTGTCATTTATCTGGCCACCAAATGATGATCCAGTGGAAACTTATTTCAAAAGTGAATGGGACAATGCCGAAGCCCTAAGGAATCAAGAACTCGAATAAACGGATTGAAAGCAATCACAATCTCTTTTAACAATGATAAAGACTCAAATAAGAATCGTTCAACCTTACATAGAATAGAAGATCCATGACTCTTCATCATCAATTCTTTCATCAATAGTATGAAATTTACGAAAGCCTTATGCGATTTCAGAGCTGGAGTGAATCTTATTCCGATTGGCATTGCATGTCAACTGGGATTCAATCAACTCAAGACTTCGGGAACAAACATAATGTTCGCAGATGGATCGATAAGAAAACCTGCAGGCATGCTACAAGAAGTCCTAATAAAGACTTGATTAAGATCATCGATCATCTTTGATACTTGGAAAGAGCTACTTAGAAACTTTAGGAGTTGTTATGGATTAGCCAAATGGACGCATGGACTTTTTCATGTTGATAAAGACCTTTTCTAAAAGCTCACCTCAGGGATACCCAACAATGAAATTATATGGTCCTCAACCGATTCAAAATGTTGTCATGAAGCTAGAAGCACAAGAACGAGTGGAAACTTCATCTCAATGATCTGCTACAAGAAGAATGGGACCAACAAACTCCCCACTGAAGCATTCTTACCTCTGAAAATGTTCAGGAGTCAAGCTAATTAACTTTAAACAAGCGCTTTATGGGAGACAACCCATATGTTTTATTTCTTTAATTTCGTTTGATTTTGATTTTTTTTATTTTAATCCTAGGATTATGTTGGTTAAAATTGGTGTTATAAGTTTATAATAGTTGTTTTTACTGTTCTAATACTTTGTTTTTCATAGGAACGTACTTAGGAAAGGAAGAAATTGGAGAAAAATCAATTTGAACATGTTCGGGACGTTTGGATCAACCCACCAGATAATGGAGCTATAGCTCCTGATTACGTCAAAAAAAGAAGCACTGACTGGTAGTGAGGCTTATGCGCCCCAAACCAAGTGAGGCCACATAGCCATTCCACTAGCCGTGAAGAGAATTACAAAAAAGTTGGTGGGAATTTACTCGCCACCCACTGGAAATCACAAAACGGCCACGCCTCAACTGATCCACCCACATCAGCCGCCCGTCTCCTTTTGCACGAACCGGTGGGGAGAATTCTGCCACCCAATGCGACATCTTAAACCTCCTTGTGTCACCCATCGTGTACCACAGTCCATAGACTCATCACCACCGGCTGACGTCCGATTTGGGACCCGACCAGTGCAAATGCTCGCTAACCACATCGGTTTGTAGCTAATTTGCTCCATCACCGGTCATGAATCATTTTGAGGCCAAAGCCGGTGGAACCCTTCCCCACAGCCGACCCCCCACTTCCCAAGCTTTTCCCCCCCCCCCCCATCCGACCACGCATTTATCTAATCTGACCCACTCATTTCACCATTTGGATGGGCATATGGTTGAAATACACACCCGGACGTCCGTTTTCACATTTTTCTTGGCTGAGTCATGCACAAACTCATTTCATTCAACATCATATAGCCAATTCAACAAATAACCATAATTTCAGGGTGATTTTCAAGGCTACAACATTTAAGAACACAAGATACACATTTTAAGCAATTAGGAGCTTATACAAAGCCAATTTTGCAACTTAGCCAAATCATTGCCGCCAAACATGAAATCAACCAAGTTTTTCCCACACCTCATATGGAATCTAAAGGAAATCTAAGGTTTCAGTACATCCTTAAAGACCCTAAATACAAAGGCAAGCCCATGGAACAAAATTTAAAATAATTTGTACATCGTGGGAACTCCAACAAAAAACTTCAGTTTCAATTAATGTCATGGAGTATTGGGTTCCCAATAATTATTGTTTTGTAGATATCAAAGATCCAACCAAGGCAGAACTGTTCTTCATCACCATTCTAAGGCTCAAAAATGTGATGAAAAGGACAAAGACCACAACTAGAGCAACTCCAGAGAATTTTGACCAAACCAACTTTCCCGATCGTGAATCCTCATAAACATACAGCAGAATCTTGTGAGAAATTCACTGGCAGAAACGAACATACGACTTTGACTCAACGAAGACACAAAACTAAAGAAATCAGCTTAATTAAAACTCTTATCTAGGAGTTGAACCAAGTCCTACCGCTGAAGGAGGCACTTACTCTTCATCTTTGAGCACCTGATTGGTGAGAAAAAAAAAACTCGGCAAGGCCAAATCAAACTTCACCAAATGAACCAAGCTGTCAAATTGATAGTTTACTACTTAGTAGCATATGGAGAATGCATTCCTCAAGAAAAAACCAACCCTGGAATAGTCAGAATCGCACCAGCCAGGTTTCCCATAAAGATGAGCCAAAACCGAGCTTTGCGGTGAGACCAAACTTGGCGACAACATTATTTTTATGAGCTTCGGCCTCTAAAACTTCACTTTTACTAATCAAATTTCTATTTTGTAGTAAGTTTTGAGTTTGGTAAGAGCATTCTTCCTGGATTGCAAAAACAAACCATTGAACTTCATTACAATTTATCAAATCATTCTATATGGGCGAACCATTCTCTAAATTTGCAACCAACCAGCTAATTTTTCCCATTCGTTATCTCTTACATCATCTTTCAGTATCTTCCTCACTTGGTTTTACACCGGGACGATATAAGTTAAGTCTAGGGGGATTATTGTTATGAATGATTTTTTTCTTGATTTTTCTGTCGTTTTTAAGCTTTCTTAAAAACTTAAACGTGTTATTGAGCCAAAATAGTCCAAAAAAACTTAACTTTGAACTAATGACATGACTAATGACCGGTATCAATATAGTCAGTGTTGGACTGCAACTTTACTAATCGAAAAAGCCTAGTGGATCAGCTAAGCGAGGGACCATGTCACTTAATATCCGGATAATCTTGAGCTACTCAATAAATAAAGAACTTAATTTTCTCTTTTTGGGGCTTGTATACATTGAATCGGATTCCTCTACGAACGTGACAAAATTAAGCCTATGGTTCTCCTCTTTCCTTTTTAATTAAAATTTTCAAAAAGTGCTTGTGCTTAATATAAATTTTGGATGTAAGACTGTGAAGTGAGTAAAAAGGACTCAAATCCAACTGAAACACGGAGTCAATAAATCCAAATGTACTTAAAAGAAGATAGAGAGATCAATAAAAAAAACTAAAATGACACCCTAAAAAAGTAAGAAAAAATCGATTTTCATGAGGTTGATAGAAAAAATAAATTAGTAAGTTAGTAAAGTAGGCAAAATCAGCCTCCAATAGCATTTTAAAGTGAACACAGAAGAGGAAAGTAATCGATTATGGGTAAAAATTGTTTAGGATCCTGTTTTAATTTGGGTCTATGTGTCCTTTGATCGAGACTCCCGCGAAAAGACCACATGTTGTATATTTTTTGGAGTAGTGATGGAGATGTTGGATCACTCTTGTTTATTGGGGGTTGAGTAGGGGACGTTGCTGAGTTGTGGTGAAAATCGGGGCTTCATATTATATGTCAACGCAGGTGTTAGTGAAATTCGTCAGTCTAAGCAGCCAATCGGTTCAAAATTTCAGGTAAGTTTCTAATTTTTCAAACTCTTCTCAATTCTTCGTTTTCTTAGCTCGAGAACGAGGTAGAAGTTAAATCTGGGGGAGTTGATAACACCATTATTTTACCACTTTTCCTATGTATTTAAATAGGTTTTCTTAATGTTTATATACAATTTTATGCAATTACAATTATGTATTTGTAGTTCTTGAATCATTTTAGGTCAAACTATGAATTTTGGAGCTTTATGGAGCTAATTAGAGAAAACCAGTTTTTGGACAATTTCTGAGTATCAAAAGTATCATCCAAGACGAAGGCCTTATCCTCAATGGATTTTGATAAAATTTAGATAGCTACTAGAGAATTGAACCAGCTTTCATCTCAAATTGGTTTCATCTCACTTGGAGCATTCAACAAAGAGTTACACCAATATTATTGAAGACTTGTCCAAATGTGTCGCAGATAAAAGGTGCGGTGCGTAAAAGGCCAAAACAAAAGGAACACGACTTGGGTTTCGAACCAGAAACCCACCAAACTCAAGTGGATCTTTTCCAAGCCTTTTTAAGCCCAAAAACTTTACTCAAGGTCCTTTAACACGAAGCCCAAACATTATGAGGTTTTAAAGTCCGATTTTACACTTTTTTGTAGAAACTTAGAACACTACAAATACTTGCTTTTAAGCTCTTTAATTCATAGAATTGGCTTAGATTAGGATTGAATAAGAGTATTAGTAGGTAGTGAAGACATCCTTTGGGATCGTGCCATTTGTTTGCTTCCAAAGCACCCATCTCATCTCTATATATCCATACTTCTTCCATATTTCGGTTTTTATCTATCCTTCTCCTTTTGATTGGATATAATGCTTGTTGTATTGATTGATTTCTTACTTACATGTCTTTGATTTATTATATTTCATGTTAGACAAAATATTCAATGGAGTCAACGAATTTTCTTGAATAAGATTAGTAAACGATTAGGCTTCATTAGTAACATTATCATCTTTGCTTATGTTATAATGTTACTTGCTTGCTAGGTCAGTTTGTGAATAGACCTTAGGTCAGTATGCACTCCAAAAGCTTTACATACTGTTGGAACTAGTATTTGTTGAGTCTTTCTAAATAGGCAACGAAAGTATATTGATTTAGAATCGTGAACAATTATCCTTGTTCGAAATTATGTGTACACTTCTTCTGTAAGGACCATGCGAAAGTGGAGTTTCTTGGTTGTTAGGTGTATAGAATCTCAAATCTCGAAAATTGAGAGTATTTACCTTCATGGTTGTATTCTAGACTAAAGCATTGTGCTCCTAGTTGAGTCTTAATTCCTGCTTGCTTACTTTAACTTTATGTTGTTTGATGCATATCATCTCACTGATCTATCCTTTGTAAAGTATCATATAGAGTAGGTTCTTTTGTAATTATAAAACCTTAAAACAAAAAAAATTGTGGAAAACCCCTGTATACTTTTGTTCTTAGCTTAGTATGAAATCATATGATGTCTAAGTGTGAATATCTAGTCCTCGTGGATTTGATCCCTAAGTATTACTACGATGTTGTGCATTTGAAGCTAGGTTTTAGTTGGGATAAATTTTTTTCCCACATCAGTTGTGCACTTGGGACTCCAATCCATGTGGGATCAATGGTATATCCCGCAGACTTGTTGGTTCTTCCCTTTGGGCAACATGAAGTGATTTTGGGAATGGATTAGTTGTCAAGATATTGTGAACAATTGGTTTGTGGCGGAGAAAGAATTGGACTAGAAGAAAGAGGTTAACCGCTAACCACCTATTATGGGATATGTGTAAGTTTTGGGGTATCGTTTGTATATGCTATGAGAGTGGAGAAGAATTTGGTTGAGGGCGAGGTATACTTGGTAACTTTACCGCCCTTGGTGGAAAATTGAAAGAAGGGTTAACATTCAAAGAAATACAATGGTAAAGGAATATCATGATATATTCCGACTATTGGAGGGATTACTTCCACCAAGGAGTGATCCATTTACTATTAGCCTTGAGTTGAGAGCAGCTCTGATAACAAAGGCACCTTACCGCATGGCTCGTGCTGAGCTAGCTGAGTTGAAGAAGCAGTTGGAATATTTGATGGAAAACAAGTTTATCAATCCGAGTTCATAGCCATGGGAGCGTCGATTTTGTTTGTAAAGAAGAAAGACGGTTGAATGGCCTATGCATCAATTACAGGGGGATCAATAGTGTCACCATATTGGATAAGTATTCCTTACCAAGGATCGATGAGTTGAAGGATCAACTACATGGATCGAGTTTGTTTTCGAAGATTGATCTAGCCTCAGGATATCAAAAATCTCAATCTAAGTATGATATCATGAAGACAACATTCTGAAACGGTATAGCCACTATAAGTTCGTGGTAATATTGTTCGTTCTTACAAATGCATCGTGTGCCTTCATGTACTTCACTAATGATATATTTCGGGATTACTTGGATAAATAGGTTATCATATTCATTGATGATATGCTCATTTATTAAGCATAACACCTTTAGAAGGTGTTGGAGCGGTTAAGAAGCCAAACATTGTTCACTAAGTTTAGGTAATATAACTTCTGGAAGAGAGAGATTGGATTCCTTTTTCATCAAGTGTCAGAGAAGAGTGTTATAGTGGATCATGAATTGACTGGAGTAGTTAAAGACTAGACATGACTTACCAATGTTACAGATGGTTGAAGTTTCTTAAGCTTTCCAAGGTACGACCGATAGTTTGAATTTCTCTATCACGGCCAAACTCTTGACGTGCTTGACTAGGATAGATGATTTTTCTTAATGGGATGAGATGGCATAGAACGCTTTTATGTAGCTAAAGGAAGCTTTGAAAAGCGCACCTATACTAGCATTGCTACCACTAAAAAGACCATACACAGTGTATATTGATGCTTCTCGAGTAAGGTTGGGTTTCGTACCGCTGCAGGATGATAAGGTTATCGCTTATGCTTCACGGTAGTTGAAGAAGCATGAGGAGAATTATCCTACCCATGATCTAAAGATGGCAGTGGTGGTATTCACCTTGAAAATATGGAGGTCCTATCATTATGGCAAGACAATCCAAATCTTTACCAATCACAAGAGTCTCAAGTACCTCTTCACTCAGCCAGACCTTAACTTAAGAGAAAGGATATGGATGGAACTTGTTGCATGCTATAACCGACATATCCAATACCACCGGAGAAAGGAAAATGTGATAGCATATAAATTAAGTTGGAGGAGGAGTGATACAACCTTTTAGAAGGACTTTTAGTCATTGAATAAAAAATTTTAGAATGGTTAGTTTTTGGCCATAGAGGGCTAGAGCAGCGAGGCATTGGGCTTACGAGCGGTGAATCAAGAAAACCTCTTGTAAAAAATATGGGAGGAAAAGGAAGATGTAAAGTTAAAGAAGATTATAGAAGAACATCACGAATCAAGCAGGAGAAATGATAGTGGTGACCTACATCGATGTTATCATTGGCAGGGAACTCAAATATCTATTTCTTAGTGGAAAGCTCAATACCAAACTTACCAACAAATTAAAGCTGATCATCAAGTACTCAGAGGATTACTACAAAATCTATCTATCCTAGAATGGAAATAGGATTCTGAAGTATGGAATTTATCATAGGTCTAGCTCGAGCACCAGTGAGAGGAAATGATACCATATGTGTAGTGGTCGACTGATTGGCGAAGGTCACACGCTTTTTTCCTATTACGCTTATTGATAAAGTTAAATTATTAGCTAAACTCTATCTACATGATATAGTACGATTACATAGGGTTCCAGCCAACATAGTGTCTGATCATGACCCAAGGTTTACAGTATAATTTTGGAGAGCCTTTGAGAAAGCATTGGGATTGATCTTCATATGAGTACGACATTTCACCCTGAAACAGATGGGCAAACCAAACACACAATCATAACCTTGGAAGATTTTTTGAGAATATGCGTCTTTGATTGGTTAGTCACATGGAAATTGTACTTACCTTTGGTAGATTTTTCATACAACAACAACTTCAATGCAATATTGGGATGTCAACATAAGAGACGTTATATGGAAATCTTTCAGATTGTCACAAGACAACTGACAAAATAAACATTGTCCGAGAGAATATGAAGAAAGCTCAAAACAGGCAAAAGAAATATGCAGATCAGAAACAGACGTAAAGCCGTCTTCTAGATTGGAGATTGCCTATACTTGAAAGAAGTCACGTAGAAAGGGAAAGATAGATTTAGAAAAGTGAGGAAGTTAGCAACTCGTTACATAGAACCATACCAAGTGATGCACCAGGTTGTAGAAGTCGCATACCGATTAGAGTTACCATCAAACATGGCACTTCATCTGGTTTCCCATGTCTCGATTTATAAAAGCATATATGAGATTCTACAAAGGTAGAACTATAATGGATAGAAAACCTCCGTGTGAGTCTGACTTGCCACAAAGGACCCCTTCGAATTGGTGAAATATGAAATAAGAAATTGTAGAATAGAGATATTTCTCAAATCCAAGTATTTTGGAGGGAAAAACAAAGAATTGTAGTGACTTGGGAAGACGAGGAAAAGTTTAAAGCAGCTTATCCTGAGTTGTTTGTAGAAGATGATGAGAAAAAGGGAGCTGCAATGTCAAACCCCTAATAATTAGGGAAGAATGTTTAGAGGGGAGAGAATGTAATGACCCCTGCCAAAGAGTAAAACGTGAACGAGGAAAGTTAAGAAATTGCCTTAGAAAATGTTCGAGTATGGGAAAATCGAGAATAAGTAGTTTTTCATGGATGGTTTTGGAAGCCAAAGTACATAGGAAAAATTCCAATTGTCTTAAAATGTTTTTCAGATCGTGGAAATGAATTCTATGGAAAATTTAATGGAATTAAAATACTCGTGCTTCGGGTTAGAACGTCCTAGTCAGACTGAAAATTAGCCGACAAATTATTCATAGGATTTTAGGAATGAAAAATCTTAGAAATAAATTATCCGTACTTTGTCCAAGGAAAACAACAGTACGAGACAGTCCATGACATGCACGGAATGGAATGCAGCACGATGGGATTCGTCTGCCTCATGTTCAAGGCATGGTAGGCAAAAAGCTTGGTGATGCAGCTCCTTGCCTAGGTGCTTACTCTCTTCAAGTTGTTGGATGTGTGTCAGGTTGTGACTGCGTGGAAGCAGTTGGGTTTAGTGTCCAAAAGTACCACCTACTAGAAGAGTTTTTAACACCAATCTTGTTGTAACTGGTTGGTTTGGGAGGCCAAGTCACCTCATTGTTGAAAACCCTCTAACAAAACCAACCCTTAGTCTTTTCCCACACCAAAACCCGGCTGCAAAAAAGTTACATTTTGAACGAAGAAAAAAAGCTTCTCGAACAAGCATTCGAGCATAAGTAAGCTTCTAGTCTTAGTTTTTTCTGATTAAGTCCATAATTTTTAGTCAATTCTTAGATAGTCTGACTTTTCTGACCATCCCAATATCGAAAACCTAAAGTTTAAATTTAATTAGATTTAAGTTTAGGGAAACCAACCGGGAGATAAGAACGTCCTAAGCCCATTTTACCCATTTGAATACAGAGATAAACCTCGATTATATGAATTATCTTTAACTTGTGCGGTTAGCGTCTGAAAAACATGAGTATTAATTGACTCATTCATGATTAGGTTGCTTGATCATTATGATTAATATATGAATGCATGTGTTGTGAGAGATATTGACCAATTTCGTTCGGTCCTTGGCTTGGAAGATATAACATATTTTTGATATGTGATTATGTAATAACTTCAATTGTGATACATCGTTCGGGCCTCAGCTCAAGTGGCATAATATTTTTGAGCATGTTACAACGGGGAAACACGTAAGGCCACAAACTTCTGGGTAAGAGTGATATGAGCCTCCATCACTATATGAGTGTCGTGAGAGTCATTGGTGCACTTGAAGGTTATGCCTTTTCAGGTGCCATACCAAAATTTTGTTCCAGAAATGTTACAAATACATGGGGATATGGGTGGCGACCGTCGACCAGTGTGGCTGCATGACAATGCAACAAAGTATTGTGATTCAACTATCGTCTTTTTAGACTTTGTATCTAGAGCCGAGGTAAAACATGGGAAGTTTTGTGTATCGGGTAGGTACCAACAGCAAAAGGCAAACCCTAATGATCTATGAGGATCTAACCACTCAGAGTTAGGAGTGGATGTTTGGGTTACTTGATTGAATTGAAATCAAATTGTAATATGCTTGTTTACTTGCTTGCTGGGGAAATTATTATTATGGAGTCTTGACTTACTAAGCAAAATGGTTGCTCATTAGACTCTTTGATTTTCAGGTAACCCTTAGTTAGTTTCGATCGGGTTAAAGAAGCATTAGTTATTGGTGTAGAGTTAATCAAACAGATATGTTTTAAGTATGTAATGGATTTGAATATCGATTGCACCTGTATATGGATTTTTATGTGGTTGAACCTAGGATACATACACACACACACACACACACATATATATATATATATACACACACACATATGTGTGTGTGTGAATAATAAATGTTTAAAAAAGACATGAGTTTCATATGATACTAGTCCTAGTCCGGGACGATCTTACTAGTGGTTCCAAACGCGGGTTGCAAAACCTTGATTTAGGTACGTTAGGAGACATGGTCCAATTCATTCGACCTTGGGATTTTGGATGCGTTCTGAGAGCCTCGGGTTGAGTGTTGGGATCGTAGTTGTAACCCCATCCATTCATCTGATGTTTCTTGATTTGTTGTGCATGTTCTTGTTTTATTGATGTCCGACAAATTAAGTAAACTTTGCCCTAATTTAAATCGGGGGTGTTACAGATTGTGTTCTAAAGTTCTCGGTCAATGCTGTTCAAGAGCATCATCAGAGATATGGAGTGTCCATTGTGGATTTAACCATATCTTTCAAGCTTAAAAGAGAAAAAGCAAAGAGGTTAACTAAGAGATTTTAAGATGCTAACAGTCTTAACTCACATTATACACATTTGTGGGAAAAAAATGAAGAGTTTAAATAGAAGAACTAGTTTGAGATTTAGAATCTTTAATAAATGTTCAACCGAATATTTAGGCTAACATATTAAGGTGATAAACTTTATTTTGTTAAATTATATGTTTAAACTGATAGGAAAGATCTCTTCAGCAAATGTACAAATCTCGAGATATTTCATAAAAATTATCAAAATTATAGAACTAACAAGGAGAACTAACATGCTTTCTTCTAACAATCACGTCAGTTGGATCAAAACCAACATTTCGATTTTACTTTGAATCTTTGAGCCAAAATGTATTAATTCATAACAATACAAGTCTACATGTCATCCCAAAAGCAGCAACTATCAAAGAAAAATTTCAAGCCATTCAATGCCACAATAGAAATCTCTTAGCTTGTATTAATAAAAACATCATTTGTCTGAGAATGATGATGGATAATATTCAAAAAGTGAAAGACTTGAAAAATCTTATGTTAAAACTTGGAAATTTTCTACCTTCTGAATGTAGAGAGAATGTCTTGTGTTATTAGGGTAATCATATACAACGTTTATATAGTACAATACTTAAGAAACCTAGATAACAACTAATTACATTTTATCCTTTATATATATATATATATATATATATATATATATATGTCTATATGCTCCCTCAGATGGAGGGATCTTGATCACTCCAATCTTGCGACAATCATCATGGAAGCGTATGCGTAAGAGTGGTTTCGTGAACGTGTCAGCCAGTTGATCTTTGGTTGATACATGAGCTACCCGCAGAGCGCCAAACTGAATCTGATGTCTGATAAAGTGGTAGTCTATCGCGACATGCTTCATCCTTGAGTGAAAAAGGGGATTGGCACATAAGTAAGTGGCACCAATGTTGTCACAATAGATCACTATTTTCGTGGGTAGCGGAATGTGCATCTCTGTAAGAAGAGAACAAATCCATCATAATTATGAAGTCATGTTTGAGACAGACTTGTTTTCTGCTTTTGTAGACGAATGCGCGACACTCTTCTATTTCTTCGACGACCATGATATGGCGTGTTTCCTAAGATAAATCACATACCCATTGGTAGAGACAAAGTCATCAGGGTCACTGCCCAGTCCGCATCCGAGAAGGCATGAAGTGTCAGTGAATTCTGAACGTTGAAGTAAATGCCATAAGAGACAGTTCCTGCAAGATATTGGAGTACTCTTTTGACTATAGTCTAGTGATCTGTTCGCGGAGCATGCATGAACTATGATAACCGATTCATAGCATACGAAATGTCAGGTCTAGTAAACGCAAGGTACTGAAGGTTCCCAACAATGATTCAGTACTGTTTCATATCAGGAAGAATGTCGTTGGAGCGAAGATGAAGTTTAGGAGGGATAGCCATTGGCGTTGTCATTGGCTTCGACTGAAGCATATTGGTCTGGGTGAGAATATCAAGTATGTATCGGCGTTGGTTCATGTGTAAACTTGTTGTTGTCTTCGAGATTTCGATCCCCAAGAAGTAATGAAGTGGCGTTGGATCTTTAATAGAAAATCTCTCTACAAAAGTGTCAAGGATCTTTGTAACCCAGGCCAGAGAGTTTTCGGTGACAATAACATCTTCCACATAGACTAGTAAATGAGCAAGAACATTGCCATGGTGATAGACAAAAAGAGATGTATGTGCAAAGGAGTTATTAAAACCAGATTGAATTAAGTAGTTCCTTAACTCGTTGTACCATGAACGGGGAGCCTGTCGGAGTCCATAAATTGCTTTTCATATACGGCGTACGTGATGAGGACCATCGGAGTCTATGAATTCCGAAGGATGTGTCATATAGACCTCTTCATTAACTGTCTCCTCTAGAAAAGCGTTGTTGACATCAAGCTAATATAAAGGCCAAGCTTTCGTAATAGAAACACTAATCACCAGATGAGTTGTTGTTGATTTTATCATCGGACCAAACGTGTATGTGAAGTCCACATTAGGACGTTGGTGAAATCCTTTGGCGACGAGGCGTGCTTTGTACTTGTCAATTTGGCCATCAGGATGATGTTTGACGGTCAAGACCCAGCGAAAGCCAACAATGTTCTCGTTTAGAGCAGGAGGAACAAGATCCCATGTGTGATTGCGTATTTGAGCATTAATTTCGAATGTACCGGCGTATCTCCATTTCTCATCTCGCATGGCCTGATTCACGGTCGTAGGTTCTAGAGGATGATTGGGAGTTACAATTGAGGAGAGATTGAATTTGGTTTTTGGTTTGGAAATATTGTTTTTTGCCCGTGTGCGCATCTAGTAGTGATTGGTGGTTTTTTGTGGGTCTGGCGCCGGAGGTTGATTTTCGGTGGTGGTTGTAATCGGTGGTCGAGGGTTTGGCAGCAAAGAAGAAGAAGATGATTATTGGTTTGTTGGTGTAATTGGGCCGGATTATGAGGTTGGTGAGCTATTTGAGGTTGAATGTTTGTGGGTGAGGATAAGTTAGGTATTGGGCTTGGAATTGGTGGGGCCGTTTCAGATAAAGAAGATGGAAGAGATTGTTGCATACCTGAGTTTCGTCGTTGTGATACTTGTCAGGGCTAAGGATTCTCAGGCACTGCCAGAGGTGGCTTTTCATAGCAACGGCGAAGGTCTAAGCTTAGGGGCAGCACAGTTTCTGCTACAACGGGTGGAGGAGCTACGAGTGGTACAGAAAGAGGGGAGATTTGGGCATTTGAGATTTATTGGTCGGGTATAGAAGAAGAAGATGAAGCTAAAGAGTGAGCTTGTAAAGGGAAGGTGTACTCATGAAATTGAACATGCCGAGAGGTAAATACACGTCCAGTAATTCGATCAAGACACAAGTATGCGGTCTATGTTACAGAGTATCCGAGAAATACACAAGCTTTGGATTTGTCTTCGAGCTTGTGCTTATTGTACAAAACCAGCCATGGATAACACTGCCAGCCAAACACTCTGAGACTTGAGTAGTTTGGAGGGCGGTCAAATAGCTTTTGGTCAGGTGTTTGTAGAGACAGAACTAGCATCAGAAGTCTATTGATAAGGTAGAGCGCAACCGCAAAAGTATAGGGCCAGTAAGTCTTAGGAATAGATGCTTTAGATAGTAATCTTCATGCCTATCTTGAAAACATGTCTGTGTTTCTGTTCTGATATTCTGTTATGCTCCAGCGTATGAGGTGGAGTTGTAAGATGCGAGATTCCTTGTTGTTGGAGGTACGGTCGAAGCGCAACGAACTCTCCTCCGTTGTCAGAGTATAGGGTCGTAATGCGTGTCTCGAAATGATTCTTCACCAAGTTCTTGTATGCGATGAAAGTGTCCTTGACCTGAGACTTGTTCTTGAGAGGGTTCAGTTGATTGTAACGTGTGTAATGATCAACGATGATGAAATAATACTTGTGATTATCAACAGAAGTAATCGGTGAGGTCCAAACATCTGAGAAGACATATTGTAAAGGACGATTGGAAGTAAAAGAAGTTGTGGAGAATGGAAGCTTGTGACTCTTATTGATAAGAAAATGGGAGTAAGTTCAATGTTTATTTGATGAATTCAATAGAGGTAAATGAAACAGATAAATAACAGAGTCTAAAATAGAAGAAGACGAATGTCCCAATTATTTGTTGGTGAAGCCAAAAACGTTTTGGCTAAGTTTTGGTTGATTGGCCACTCGTAAAGCTTATCCTTGGTCACTCCTTAAAGTAATGGAGCCCCCGTGTAGTGACCCTTCACCTGTAAGGATGCCGAAAAGAATTCCACAGAAACCCGATTAGTATTACAATAGCGATAAAAAGAGATAAGGTTGCGGTGAATGTTAGGTACATATAAAACATGATATAAGGCTAAGTTTCTAGAGGGTGAAGACAAAAGAGCTGAACCAGTATGGGAGATGTTGATACTGGAGCCATCACCTATCACAACTTCATCGCCTCCATGATATGGTTGTACAACGATAAATTTTTGAGGTCCGATGTAATGTAGTGAGTGGCGCCACTATCAAGCAGCCAGCTATTAGAAGGATACGGTTGTGTGGAGACCATGTTGGCTCTTGGCTACCACGGAGTGTAAGAAGGTTGCAGCGGCAGAAGACCCTTCTGTGTAGACGATTGAGTATGAAGTAAAAAGCGACGAGCAGAGTGGCCATAGACTCCACACAGTTGACACTTACCTTGGTAAAGTCGTGGTACCCGATTTATTTTGTTACGAAAATGATGTGGCTACTGATTATTTTGATGCCAAGGTTGTTGATTGTGTGGTGGTCTTCCATTGTAGATGCGGCCAGAGTTACTTTATTGGCGGTGAGAAACCACATGAGCAGAGGCTGGTAAAGCTGGTGGTGATGCCACACGTAGAAGTTTGGCCTCATGATTCAGCAAGCGTTCATGGACTTCAGTGAGAGAAGGTGGAACATCTCTCCCTTCAATTTGATCAACTACTGTCTTGTATTCTTCAGGTAACCCTTCAAGAACATGTTCAGTTTCGTCTTCATGTTCAATTATCATACCAAGAATTGCAAGCTGGTCAAACTTGGTTGTGAGACCTCTAAAGTATTCATTGATGGTCTTAGATCCTTTTGACCAGTGTTTGACTTGTTTATTGAGTTGTTTGATATGTTCGCGACTCGACTTGGCATATGTTTCGGAAAGTGTCTTCTAGATTGCTTGAGCATTGGTGGTTTGGGAAAGCAACGGTTGGATGGTAATGTCAATCACACCCAGAAGTGCATTGTATACAAGTTTTCTTGTCGCTTCCAATGAGTAAAAGTTGGATTCACAGAAAGAGCATCACCTGTAGAGACTGTTGGTGAAGGCCCTAGAATAGATACATCGAGGTAACCGGCAAGATCATACCCATCGAGAAGAGCATTAATTTGTCGACTCCACATGATGTAGTTGGTAGAGGTGAGTTTAGTGACGTTTGTCATATTGACATAGAGGAGTGTCTGATTGTTGATTGATATTATTTCTGTGACAGGAACAGAAGGTGTTGTGTCTAGTGCAATTCTAGAATAGTTGACAAAGAGGGAAAAGAAGCAAAGGAGAGTAGAAAGAGCAAAGAATGAAGAAGGCGACTGTGAAGAACAGGGACAGAATGAAAATGGTCTTGGAGATCTGGTATCGACGGCTCCGATACCAAGTAGAGAGAATGTCTTGTGGTATTAGGGTAATCATATACAACGTTAATATAGTACAATACTTAAGAAACCTAGATAACAACTAATTACATTTATATCCTTCATATATATATATATATATATATATATATATATATGTCTATACTGAGGGGAGATGTTTCTCTATAAAAGAACCAGTTCGAAGAAAATGTAGACTCCAAAATATTGAGAGGAAGAGAAACAGGTTTTGTGATTAAAAGTTAAGGGTGCCTACCAAGTCACTCTATGATTGCAAGGGATTTTTGTGCGATGTAGGAAACATTGGTATCAAGCTAAAGGTTTTTCTTAGGGTTAAGTATAATCGATAAGCTAGAATTGTAATCTCAAAATAATTTCATGTGTGTTATCTAATCTCTACAGAAATTTTAATTGGCACGAGAGAATATTTTAAACCTAAAGTACCAAGTTCATCTTCAAGTAAGTCCAATCCAAGAGAGAAGGCGGAAACACGAGTTGTTGTGGAAAAGAAGCTCATTTAGAACATTTGCATTGGTTGTGTTCTTAGGAGTGTTTTCACCAATTAAAAATTAAAAAAAAAAAAGATAAGAAGAAAGGGAGAGAATGAAAAGTTAGAAGAGAGAAGCAAAGAGAGTCTCTCCCCCGAGAGAAGTCTCTATTTTAGAGATCCAACTGCAACTTTTCTTCCATTTATTGGTTAAGAAAATTTAAAATAAAAATAAGTTATAAAAAATAAAATAATACTATTTTTATTTTTTGAGAGACTCATGTATGTCTCTCCCGATGCAGATGCTCTTAGATGCAAAAAAAAATTGGTTATTGGAAAGTTATTGTTGTGCTTTTTAAACACATGTCCAAATACCTCTTTTTAGTAAGATATTGTTTGTTTTAGGCTCAATTGGCAAAATTATTGTTTATAAAAACAGTGACTTACACCTCATAATAGTTGAAAAATAGGAGTTCAAACAGATGTAAGTATTAGACATTCACATAGTTAATAATAAAAAACCTTAAATTGGTGTATGTCTCAACCAAATATCTCTCTAAGATTTTTATCTTTTCCAAATCTATCTCTCGATTTTAAACAACAATTGGTATTCGAGGTAAGGTTTCAAAAACCGTAAGGCTAACTAGAAAAAATTCACTCAATTTCGATGTTCTTAAATTTGATGAAAACGGAAACTTTAGCACCTTTGACAACAACGAGATGAGGATAGTTTTACAACAATATATCAAGAAGGTGCTTTTGGAGACAAAATCTAAGTCGGTCACACAGGTGATTAGGAGGAGATACAAGTTCAAGGTTGTTCCAAAGATCTATATGTGTTTGTCAGACGATATCAATATTACACATCAGGTAGCAGAACTCATAACTAGCAAAGAGATATGAAATAAATTAGAAAATAAGTATATGTTAAATCATTATTCAACAAATTGAAACAAAGCATAGATTGTACTTGAATATATCTGAGAGTGGAGATCTTGTATCACACGTTAACAACTTGAGTTAAATCATCGAGGATCTAATGCGCGTGGATATAAAGATTGAGGAAAAAGATGTGCCGTAAAAAAGATCATTGGAATGGAAATTCGGAGAGATAAAAGCTTGATGAGATTATTGTTTTCCTCGGAAAAGCTACATAAAAAAGTTATAGAAACGTTTGACATGGCGATTCATTTTAGACTTTCACAATCTCACTATCTTAACTTTGATGAAAAGATCAGAGATTTGGCATAATTCTCTTATGCTAATGCAATTGGAGACCTGATGTCTGCTATATCCTGCATTATACTGGATTTAGCACAACCAACTAGTCAAATGAGTAAGTATATGCCTAATCTTGAGAGTCGCCATTAAAACGCTACAAAATTGATTTTTGTATAACTAGATTCAATGTAGTGCTCTTTAACATTTTTTTTTTTTGATAACTCTAAAACATTTTTATAGAATACTTATTGTATTTTCGTATGGTAATTTTGTTACTAGAAATTTTTTTCTGTGTATCGGAAAGAATTAGAGAGAATATTCGATGAGTGAGAGTTCGCCCTAGATCTCTNGTCCCCACCCCCCCCCCCCCGTCGGCCATCCCCTGCTCCTCTCTGCCGCAGTCTAGCGAGATCCCGGCGAGATCTCGAGAGGCGGATATGTGTCTCCTCTTCAGCGGATTCGTGTCTCCTCTTCACCGGAGCTTCATTGGAGTTTTGTTCTCTCGCCGGCAGAAAGGAACTCTTTGGAGAAGAAGAAACCAGTGTCCAACCTAGGATAAAGTTGTAGCATTGAAGAGATCGATTCCGATTTCTCAAATCTCCTTCTACCAGCATAGATCTGGAGTTTATCTAAGTTTTCAATACTTTCCCAGTGTGAGGTCAACCTCGGAGAAGAAGAAGTTGCTTTCCCTCTGTTGAATCATAAAAGAGGCATAGATCCTCCGACGAGTCCTCCGCTTCTTCTGCCCTTACGGTGCGGCTTCCAAGTGGTGTAGATGCCTTTGTCCACTTCGCCGATGCCACTTTTCGGTAAAGGAATATCTACAGAGAAAAAGCTGCTATTGTTTGAGTTTATTCCCCATTGTTGGGTCTGTTGTTTAAGGCTTCTAGATCGTGATCGGTTACCCCAATGTTGGGTCCGTTGATTAAGTGTTCTACCTCGATGCTATCAGATCTTTAGGACTCATTTTGTTGAGCCTTATGATGTATTGATAAATCGAGACAATTTTTTTTCATCAAAAAAACAAAAAAAACAAAAAACAAGAAGAGATTTTTCACCATCACACTGTATCGTTTAATTGCAAAAATTTGATGGTGCCTCAACATTCATTACTCACTTCCGAATGAGGATCCTATCATGGAATTGCCAAGGGGTGGAGGCAAAGACTACAACCCGCCGATTAGAGGAAATGTGTCAAATGTATTCTCCAGGTTTTTTGTTTCTCTCGGAAACAAAAAACAATAGGAATGTTTTCCAAAACCTTTAAGTCTCCCTTGGCTTCGACAGTCTTATTACTATTGACCCTAAAGGTTTAAGCGGCAGTTTAGCTTTACTTTACTCTAGAGAGTTTCCAGTCCAAGTATTATGCCAGAACATTCGTTTTCTAGACATTGAGACTATCATTGATGGGAATCGCGTATTTATATCATTTATCTACGGAGATCCAGTAGTTGAATTTTGAGGAAATGTTTGGGAAAGATTGACCCGAATTTCCACTATTAGGTTTGGTGCTTGCTTCACCATTGGAGATTTTAATGAGATTGTTGGCAACCACGAGAAAAGGGGTGGAAAGCGCAGATCAGAGGCTTCATTCCTCCCTTTCAGATACATGATCCAATGTTGTGGTTTTATCGACATCCCGTTCAAAGGAAACTCTATGTCGTGGGCAGGACGCCGAAAAAATGGCATGGTAAAATGCAGATTAGATAGAGCCATGGGAAACAAAGATAGGCATAATGTCTTCTCCCACACCTATGTGGAATACCTAAAGATGTGGGGGTCAGACCATAGACCCCTCCTTACCACGGTTCAAAAGGTTCCCCAAATATTTGGGAGGAAATTAACTTTCGATAAGAGATGGTTAGAGAAACCAGGGTTAAGAGATGCTATTGAAAAAGGATAGAAGCTACCTCAACGATCGGGATCGGCTGGTTTCTCTAAGCTAGTGAAAGGTTGCAGACGAGAAATTTCCACCTGGAAAAAAGTCCAAAACAAATTCTGAAAAACGAATCGTGGAACTCCAAGATAGAATTGATCTAGCCCAACCAGATGAAAATGTCGACTTAGAAACACTTCAAGAGATGAGGAAAGAATTGGGGTTAGCCTATTTGGAGGAGAAAATTTTCTGGAAACAAAAAAGTCGAGCCAACTGGTTAAGAGAGGGAGATAAGAACACAAGTTTCTTCCACGCCTCAACAAAACAAAGAAGAGCTCGTAATCGCATCATCGGATTACTTAACCAAAATGGAGAGTGGATTGATAATGGCGTTGGGATTGAGAGACTAGTCTCAGAGTACTTCACTAACCTTTTTTCATCCTCGAATTCGAGTGATTTCGATCGTGCTCTCCGCGACATACCGACAAAAGTTACTGATTCCATGATCGTGCTCTGATTCATAAATCAAAAGAGCTTTGTTCTCTATTGGCCTAGGGAAAGCCCCAGGCCCAGATGGCATGACAACGTTGTTCTACCAAAAATTTTGGAATATTATTGGAGATGATTTAATAAAGATGATTCGGAACTTCCACGCTAATGGAACCTTTGAAAAAGAGTTAAATGAAACCAACATCTGCTTGATCCCCAAGTCAGATAACCCAAGAGAGATGGTGGGTTTTAGATCCATTAGCTTATGTAATGTCAATTACAAAGTGATTTCAAAGATCTTGAGCCCCAGGCTCAAGAAATATCTTCCGGATCTAATTTTTGAGACTCAATCTGCCTTTGTTGCAGGAAGGCTTATCACAGATAACATCTTAACCCAGTGTGTAGGAAGAAGTTTATGGCGATCAAAACAGATATGAGCAAAGTATACGACAGAGTGGAACAGAAGTTCTTGGAGGCGCTTATGCTAAAAATGGGATTCTCGGCAAAATGGGTGGGATGGATCATGTTTTGCATTTCCTCAATATCGTACAAAATTCTCCTAAATGGTGCGCCTAAGGGGAATATAGTACCGACACGGGGCATTCGCCAAGGAGACCCGATCTCACCGTACTTGTTTATTATATGCACTGAAGCCCTAGTGGCACAACTCCGTGATGTCGAATGGTATGGGAGAATCCAAGGCCTCCAAATAGCCTGGGCAAGCCCACCGACATCCCATCTCCTATTTGCATACGACAATCTATTCTTCTGTAAAGCAAATGAAGCCCAAAGCAAAGAAGTTATCGATATTATCCGCTTGTATGGCGAAGCTTCAGGAAAACAAATTAATTTTTCTAAATCCTCAATCATGTTTGGAGTTGATGTCCTTGCCCATGAAAGAGTGAAGATCAAGACAGTTTTGGGGATAACCCAAGAGGGTGGAATGGGCACTTACTTGGGTCTCCCAGAGAAAATCCATGGGTCTAAATCCTAAGTTTTTGCTTTTGTTAGAGACTGTCTTCAATCAAGGATAAACACATGGTCAGCTAAATTTCTCTCCAAAGGTGGAAAGGAAATCCTGATAAAATCAATTGCTCAAGCCCTCCAGACATATGTAATGTCATGCTTCATCTACCCAAAGCGATCTGCTCCAAACTCAGAAGCGTCATAGCCAACTTCTGGGTGGAGCTCAAAAGCGGATAACCGGGGGATCCACACTGGCTATCGTGGGACAAAGTTTGTACTCAACTTTCAAAGGGAGGACTTGGTTTCAGAACCTTTGAGGATTTTAATCTAGCACTCCTAGCAAAGCAATTATGGCGCTTGATTCGCTTCCCTAACTCCCTCCTAAGTAGGGTGTTAAAGGGTCGTTATTATAAATATTGTAGCCCATTAGATGTTCAGAAATCTAATCGGGATGGAGAAGCATTATGGAGGCAAAACCTTTGCTATGCTCAGGACTACGAAAGACTATTGGGTTTGGTATGGATACTAATATGTGGAGGGAACCATTGATCCCAGTCCCTCCAGCCCGACCACCGGGAGGGGTAAGGGACGAGCGAGATCCTCACTTTTATGTCATCGACCTGATAGACCCTTCTTCCAAAATGTGGAAAGAGGACCGACTCAAAGAGTTTTTTGTTGAGGAAGATATACCTCGGATCCTAAGTATTCGACCGTGTTGGGGTCAAAAACTGTCTCGACGAAATCGATGCCTGAAAAGGGTCTTGGAAACAATGTTTCCTCCTTCGGAGATGGGAATCGAAAGGAAATCAGAAAGCCCCGAGATTCCCATCGTTCAGGCTGCCTCTTCCCCATCCGGNACAACTACACGATACGTCCTCCGGAGCGATGCAAAACCACTGAAAGCATTAAAGAACCGCGTCGCTTCAAAGGAATGTCTAACGCCAATTAACGCCAACCCCACGAACGAGTTCTGAAGCCGATCTAGGCGACAACTGAAACCGAGGACG
>OVAN01005172.1:0-24050 GCA_900406275.1 Anastatica hierochuntica | reverse complement strand
CATGTCATAGAAGGTAGAATAATAACAGGAAATAACGTGGAAGGAGATAAAATTTTAATCCCAAGGATGTACGTAACTCCACCTGAAACAAAATTCTCCTTCAGAATGCGCAGAAGACAGTTCCCTGTGAGTTTAGCTTTCGCGATGACCATCAACAAAAGTCGAGGCCAAACATTGTAGACCGTTGCTTTGTTTCTCCCCAGACCAGTGTTCTCTCACGGTCAGTTATATGTTGCACTTTCTAGAGTTAAATCGAGATCTGGATTGAAAATATTGATAATAGACAAAAGGGAAGCCTCAGACGACCACAACAAATGTAGTCTACAAACAAATATTTCATAACTCATGGTAAGTCTAGTTGTTAAATTATTTGTTTTATAAACCTCTTTATATATATATATAATCTCGATTTACATCAACTAATTAAAAATTAATATTAACTTGTTGTCCTTTTTTTACATGCAGGTTATAGTCTTATTTCTTTATAAGATTAACATCAGAACGTGTTGTTTTTTCGTCATCTTTTTTCTTCGTGTGTAATTTAAAACTAGACTTATGTTATATCGTATTGTGTCAGAACATTTACGAAAATCCATTTATAATTGTTTTTAAAATACACTTATGCATTACAATAATAAATAATAATACTTACATATTAGCTAACCACACGTAAAATAAAAAACGATTCATGTTAATAATATAATAAAACGTTTATAAATCAACAAACATATAAATTTATTCAAAGAATTAACACATGCCCGCATATAGTGCAGACCAATTACCTAATAAGGTTGGAATCTCTAAACTTTTACTTATTACATATTTGGTATTTTAATAAACCAAACAAAATAAAACTAAATATCTATTCTTTTTTTTTCCGCCTACGGAATATTTATTCATATTTGAGTTAGTTTCTATACTTTTTCTTGTTCATTTTAACTGAAATATTTTTGGGTGAATTTTAAAATCCAAAAAACCATATTAGGTTTTTGAATTTGTAAAAAAACTTGTTAAATAATGAAGGGATTTTGACAGAAAAAAAGTGAAGAGGTTTATTGTTTCATCTCCACCTATTAAGAAAGAAGAAAAAAAGAAAAGTATTAAGAAGAAATTATTTTGTGGATTTAAAATTTTAAATATGATTTTTAAATTATTTGTTATAATTTTCCAATATTTTTCATATGAAAAATGATTTTTTAATTTGTTTAGTTTTATAAGTAAAAATTGATGCATGTAAGGCTAAAATGACACGTATGAAAAGTGTTTAACCTGACAAAAAGAAAAAATAATGTCTAATTTTTTGGCTCACAAAAATCTTTCTAAAAGAAAATTTGTTATCAGGAGCTTAATAAAACGGGGTTTGGAGAACTTGTTTTGTTTTTGGACTCAAAAAATTCATTTTGAAAAGTTAGAGCACTATTGTATTAATGGTTTCATTATCTTTGTTTGGTCATATGATCCGAACTTACAAGTCATTGCAAAATCTTTGTGTGCCTCTTGTAGTTTCAAGAGACGATTCGGGCACTTGGACGCATAGTGTCCATATTTGTCGCACCGAAAGCATTCTACTTTGGATAGGTCTCGGGCTCTACCACGGCCTCTTCCCCATGTTCTACCTCCTCTTCCACGGCCCCTATAACTCCCACGATAGCTTCCATTGTAATTATAGCTTGGTTGAGTAATTTTCACATGCTGAGTTTTCGGCTCTGAGTTCAAGTACATGAGTTTGGTTTGGTCATCAGCTTCTTCTTCATCCTCTGCGATTCATTCTTCATAAGCTTTCATTCGTCCTACTATTTCCTCAAAGCTCATTGTGTTTAAGTCAAGCATCTGTTCAATAGACGCCACCATGTGAATAAATTTTTTCCGTGGAAGACACTTAAGGAATTTCTTAATGATCTTAGATTCTTCTATGTCTTCTCCAAGTGCTGATGCTTTCGATGTGATTGAAGTTAGGCGTGTAACAAACCCTTCTATCCTCTCTATTTCTTTCATCTTAAGGCGGTCGAATTCAGTCATGAGTCTATAGTCGTGCCTCCTTTACTCGCTCAGCACCTACGTGTCTGGTCTTTATCGCCTCTCAAACCTTCTTGGCCGAGTTGAGGGCTCCAACCTGAAGAACAAGACTCTCTGGGATTGCTTGTAGAATTAGTGCTATCGCTAATTCGTTTTCGTCCACGTCTTCTCTCTTTATCTCTATCGCGTCTCACACTTTGTTCAAACGAAGGAGGCTTCTCATCTGGATTGACTTAGTGTAGTTAATATCGTTGAGCATCGAGGCTTTTATCGAGGAGCTTCCTCCCTTCGTCGCCTTTGAAGACGATGTGTCTGCAGTTGCAGACGGTGTAATCGCACTCATCCTTCTTGTTTCCTTTCTTCACGAAGAAAACAACGATGAGATCTCTGTTTCGAAGAAACACAATGTCTCTAGATTGCTCTGATACCAATTCTAGAGAATAAGCTGAACGTAAAACTCAAAGTAATCTCTGTTATTCACTTAAGGAAAATCTAGCTCAAAACCTTAAGTCTAAGAATCCAAAAGCTCACGTCAAAAACCTAAAACCAAAAATTATCAACTCATATAACTACACTAAAACAAAGCCAATTAGGAATAGGAATCATTATCTTCTTTTGGATAAACACTAAATATTTCTCAACCAAATCCATGACTCGGATTGGTTCTACTCCTAAACCATTGTTCGGTTTAGGAGGTCTCAATTACTTGCCTTCTAAGTAAGTGACTTAAGGTTGCTTCTCTTCAAGCTTATGTCAACAGAACAATCTACATGTTGTAGCTCCCAAAGAGAAATAGTTTAAATGGAAAAAACTGTAAGGGAATCCAAATAGAGAAGAAACTGATAGTTACTCCACTTAAGACTTTTGTGTTCTCTTCCCCTATACCGGTCACCAAACTTGATGCAACTGTAACTGCAACTATACTAGAAAAGGTGTAAAGAAATTATCGGATTAGAAGGAACTTAGCAGATTGTGAATACACAAAATAAAAGAAAGATCTTAAGGATTGCATGCACCAAAAGTAATGTCTGGTGCTAAAATTTATTGGCTTCACCTTATTGAAAATCACTCTCAAAATGAGTTTGTTACATATAGTTACAACAAATACTTGATTGTTTAACTTGAGTTTGTGAAAACAAATCATGCTCGTGCATGGCACAAACCAACACCTAGTAAACAAAAAGACATTTGTCGCAAAGAGAATATAGCGGTCATTAATAAAGTTACTTCTGATTTAATTAGATTGTGAGCAACAAGTATCATAGAAAGAAGGGCGTTTCAGAAAAAAAAAAAAAAAAAAAAAAAAGAATTTGTGTAAGACGAATATGATTGGGTCTAACGTTTTGGGCTCGTAATGGGCATTTTAAAATTTGGGCCGATCCGAATTAACAAATCAAAATCGCACACTCTATTCTACATTTGTTTGTTCATCCTAAAACCCTAAACTTTGTTCGATCAAAAGCATCTCGCCATCAATCCAAGTTTGAAGGGTTTAAGAATCTCTCCATCTTTATAGAATGGGAAAACCCAGCAAAGGGTTCGGGTTTCCTTCTCTTGTTCTAACGATTTTTCATCTTCGTGTGTAGTCGAGATTGGATTTTCACTGACGCCAAAGTTTTTCATTCGCAGATCGATAGAGTCGTCGAAATCTGATAAGAAATTCGAGAAGAAGCTCCAGTTTTACACAAGTGAGCCCAGATTCTCTAGGATTCGATGAACTTTTTTCTCCTATAGAAAGCGAGATTTTCAATGTGTTTTGTTTTATATGTTTACAGAGGTCAAAGATGCCATCACTTCTTTGTCTGTTCAAAAGGAGATTGGGAAGGTAAACACTTTGCAATCTTAATTATGTTAGAAATCGTTAAGAATGCGATTTGTTCAGTTCTTGTCTTCTACCGAAGCTAGTTTCTGATCTATCAGCCATTGTATGATTTTCTAAAAAATGACCTTAGTTTTTTGTTGCTAATTTGAAAGCTTTGAACTTTTTGTTTCCCGTATAATTTGCTAATAAGGGGAAGTTGTTTGATCAGAAGAAGAAACTCCGCAGCCGTCAAAAGAAACTAAAGGCATATGATCTCTCTACCCTTTCAGACTTTCTTCCCGAATATAATGCTTTGCAGAAATCAGCTCTTCCTGCACCTGACTTGAAGATGAATTGCAAAAGGCGACAAGAACTCGTGTACGTCTTTCTCTATTTCACATTTTTCTTTGTTGGTGATTTGCTTCTGAAAGGATTGTGTTGTGTATAGATTGACTGAAGGGGAAAGACTGAACAAGGTTCTGGACCATCCAGCTTTTCAAGCTGATCCGATCGGTTCAATATTTCAGCACTTGCAAAGTCAACAACCACCGGTCGAAGAGAAGCCGAAGAAGAATAAGACTAACACAAACGGAAGCAAGAAAAGGAATCGGAAGAAAGGAAAGGCTGATTCCATGGAAATCTGATTCTGATTCATAAGCCTCTGCTTACGTTTGTTTTGTTTTGTTATATAGTATGAACAACAAAAAGAATCAATAGTTGGTCATGTTTAATCTTCAAATGTGTTTGTTATTATTACCGTTGGGCAAATTACACAATTCTTTTTAAATAATATGCTCCAATCACAAACATAAAAAAGACAAACCTAAATCTGTAAACTTTTTTATACGGTTTCAAGCCAAATCTGCTGTGGTCCACGCACAAAATGATCATGAGAGTGGTTCGCTAATCTCCAGGAGTTCATTGCAGAGACCTGTATAGACGAGGGAGTCAGTTTCGATAGGTCTGAACTTGATGAGCGCTGATGGAACAAGTTCTTCGTCCTCTAAGGTTCTCGGTTTCTGTCCCGGGGCTGAAGTATGTGGAATCACACGCCGTTTAACCAACACAGGATCCAGAAGCTCAAACTGCAAACTTGGTTCTTTCAATGCAGAGCTCACAAACTGAGAAGGGAAAAAAAACCATAGAAATTTCAAAACTTTTGTCTTAGTTTAACCAAAACCAAAGTTGATGTGTGCCACTTAAAAAGAAATTTCATATTAACCTCATATAGAGCAATGGTTGGTTCCCATGGAGCAAACACGCCTTGAAGCACAACTCCGTCAGGAAATTGAACTCTTATCATACTTCTTTTGTATCTCCTTCTAGCCGCTTTCGCTTGTTTTTCCTTATAAGATTTTGGGATCAAAAGCTGTGATTCCGCAATCTTTTTCCTCCTCAAATCCGCTTCTCTCTTTATTTCATCTGCCGTGAGATTATAGAACGATTCAGGTACCTCTATTCTAGATGCAACGCTCTCGGGGACGGAGAAGAAGACACGAATCTGAACCAAGAGACAAAGGAAAACATTCTAAGATGAAGCCACAAGCAAAACAGGTCTAAAGACATTAATGACGTGACGATCCATCAAGGTCGAGCAAAGAAGTATTACCTCTCTATCAATGTTCTTTGGAGCCACCGGTTCCTCTGTTGCTGCACCAACCTGAGCAGCAGAGGAGCCCGGAATCGCATCTTTTCCGGGCACATCTCTCTTTCTATTTTCTAAAATTCCTACAGCCTTATTGATCAACTGAGATTGTTCTTCTCCAGGAACTTCCATAACCGCCCAAATCTCTCCATTTTCGTCTTTGAATTGGAATCCAACAAACTCAAGAAGCTCAACACCTCCAGCAACATCAGCAATAGCTTCTTTAATCTTAGCATTGGTCATTCTAATCTTCCTAAACTTGGGGTTCTCAGGTTCTTTCACTATGTTCTTAAGCAACCTAAGCAAAACATCGACCGAGCTCTCGGTTGGCTTCCCAGAGAGATACACAACGACAAGTTTCTCGATTTCGGATTTATCATTATCATTATTATCCTTATCCTTCTCAGGAGAAGCTTGGACTCCATTGGTGTTCCCAAGACAGCTCTCGACGTGGACGGAGACTTCTTCCTCCGACGTGAAAGGGTTTCCACAGATCGGACACTCGAACATGTTGAGAGAATATCCGTTCTGGGATCTGTTCGAAGACGTGATCAACGCACCGTAAGGGTCGAATCCGTCTTGTGGAGGAGCCCGAACCGGATCAGGATCCGGATTTCTCGTTGACCCAGCGGAGGAAATAGGCTTCTCAGGCAACGAAGCCGGAGGAGAAGGAGAAGGTTTGGGTGTCGGAGTCGGAGTCGGACTCGGATTCGGAGCTTGGGAAGAGTTAAACCGATTATGAATCGGGTTAACAGGTCCAGAGGAAGAAGAAGAAGAAGATCCGAGAACTCTACCTTGGCCTTTGAATTTGGCTGAGGAAGAAGAGAGGTTGACTTTCTTCATGAATCCCTTTAGTTTATCTTTCATGTCATCCATCTTTTTCTTAAAACTCAAACCTTACGAACTCTAATGGATTTGTCTGAAAAAACAACTTATGACTACGAGATCAGAGGATGAATGATCTTCACCCAGCTTCGGCCGTCGTAGACTTTTTTTTTTTTCTTTTCTCGAGTCAACTAATGGGCGTTCTCGACCCACACACATTGTATCTGATTGTCAAGTCCAATGGGTTTAGGTTAATATGTGTCTTTGTGTTCTCTTATATTATAGCCCAAGTACACAACAAGCCTTTGACACAATATCTAAGAGCAGCTGCAACGCTCGAATCCTTAACCAAATCCTTAACAAAAATATTAATATAATAAAGCTGGGCTCTACCAAAGAGATTAAACACTAAAAGAGCTACTACAGTTTAATCCATAACTAGATTTTAACCCGCACGTCCGTACAGGTATTTTTTATTTTGCAAATGTATTTTAATTCATATAATACTTCTATTTAATATAATATAGTCTATAATATGAATTAAAATTTTAATTAACATTATTTTATAATAATATTATATTACTAATTATAAAATTAAGTATTGCTTTATTTAATAAAAATATATAAGATTTTTAATACGGTTTTGTTAGATTTTTATCAATATATTTTGTTATAACTAAATATAAAATTCAAAACTATAGTTAAAATTTATTTATTATTAATATCCTTATTAATTACTAAGATTTCCGAAAGATATTATATAAATTGATTCATATGTATAAATAATCAAAATATGTCATATGTAATTAATTAAATAGTACTACTATGACTTGTCAACAATAAAAAAAGAGTGACTCTATTTTAATAGAATAAATAAATTAATTTGAATTATTACAAAATTTCCTTTGGTATTTTACTCAAAACAAATAAGAACAAACTAAAGTTTGACCTGCATAATAGCGCGGATTTTATTTTTAATTTATGATTGGTCATGTTTTAATTTTTCAAGTATGAGATTTTCAATTTTGGCTATTCCAAGTTCCGGGTTCGGTTCAAGTTCAATTTTTTTAGATTTTTCATTTGTTTTGAATTTCGGGTCAAAGTTTAGATTTGAAATTTTTAGGTTTTTCGGATACTCGTACGGATTTGGGTACGGGGTTGTTTCGGTTTGGATAATAGTTGAAACCAAAATATCGTGAAACTAACATCTGATGAATAAATTTAAATTTTTATAGTTTATATAAATTGTTTTGATAAATTTTATAGGTTATTTTAAATTTTCTCACTTCATGATTTTTGTATTTTGTAACAAATCTAATTTTGAAAATATTAATATTGTAGTATAATTATTTTAAAAATTATAGTTTTATTAACAAAATATATTTTAAATTTTTGTGAAAAAATGATGATTTTTCGTTTTTAATTTAATATCATATAGTCTTAATCAAATTTAACCATATGCATATTGGGGTGACAATAAAAGAAAATTCTAATTAAATTTCATAATTTAGATGCAATAACAATTTACGTAAAGTTATTTTTCATAAGGTATTTCTGTTTTAATAAAATAGATATAAAGATATAAGTTTTATTAAATAAAAATAAAAAACAAACTTTAAAATAAAATATTTCAAAATTTTCAATGACTAAATTATCTAGATAAACAAAAAAAATTCTTTAGGAAAATAAAAAATGAATTATTTTTCAAATAACAAAAAAAAATTTAAAACAAAAGAAGAATTTTTCAAATGAATTATTATGTTTTTTAAATAGTTGTTTCTCTCTCTCTTCATTTTTTAACTAAGGTATATTTATATGAAAAAGTCACTAGAATAGCACAAAAACGTATTTCTCTCAATAAATACCCAAACACTCATAGTTTTTAAGCATACCATTTTTTATTTAACTCACTGATTATTTTGCCCTCACTTTATAGAAGTATCAATGAAACAAGTTCCAACGACCTTGACTTTTGTTCGCCGATCTCACCTCTTATCTTAGCTCTTCGCTAATCTAATCTCCGTTCAGTTTTGTCGACCTTAACTCTTACTCGCCGATCTCATCTTCGATCTTTTCTCTTTCTCGCTGATTTAATCTTCGTTCGACATCTTCAGACTTTGAAGTCTTTGTTTATCATCGATCAAAGGTCCAATCTAGTTTCAGTTAATCCTATTTCATTTCTGAACCTTTCAATTTGAATTAATTTAATCGTGAGTGTTTCTTTTCTCCAATCAGTTTTTGTCGCCGTCAATTTTATATGCAATTAGCACGAGTAAAGTCTCTGTAATTCATATTTACTTCGTGTTTACTATTGTATTTCAGTTTTGTATAAATTAGAAAAAATTGAGCGAACTATATACGAGACGAAATAGTTATTTATCTTGGTCATCTTGACCTCAAGAAAAAATGATGTTTTTGATGTATTTTGTAGGAAAATATGCCTGCTATGTGAGAAGTGAATCGTACTGGTGGGGCCATGACACATATCATTCAAGTAATTCAGTGGAATTAATAAGAAGGTTACAAATTCAGAATCAGCGTCAATTATTCTTGAAGAGCCATTTAATATCGAACCATTGAAGAAGAAGATATAAGCATATATTGATAAGATTTGTTCATAAGTATTCAAGAAGTTTGTTCTAAAAATTAAGCAGTTTATCTATTTGACAATTCCATTCAAACACTAGCTTCTGACAGTCCTTGTTTAATATATTTTGATAAATCAGAGAGGTGTAATTGAGTTATGTATTTTTTGTGGAGAACAGAAGTTTGAGGACAATCCTCGGTAGGAGTTTGTATTAGATCAAAGTTACGATAGATCTCTTTGCGAAGTAGATGGGGAAGTAACATACATAGATTATATTCTTACTGTTCTAGAAGATTTTGGCATAGTTAATAAAAATATAGCAACAAACTACGGTCTTCTACTTAGATGCAAAAGAATGTAATGATCAAAAAATATGAATATAAATATTCGGAATGATAAAAAAAATATAAATATTTTTTGCAAATTGTATAGATTTGTACAAAGTTTTACATTGTATAGAGTCTTCTACATTGATATTGTATGATCCAGTTATGCGCATTTTCTTGGTTTAGTTTGGTTCTCGAGTTGATAAGGTCTTGTATATAAACCAGTCCGATTATACATTTGATTGAATTAATGAGAGTGAGATTATGTAGTAATATGGTACCAGAGCATATTACCATCTTTTCTCTCTCTCTCTCTCTCTCTCTCTAACCATCTTCCAATGTACACATTTCTCGGTGATTCTCGCCGGAAAAGTTTCTCCAACGTTGATCTTTTGTTACCAAGTTATTTCTCATCTTGGTCTTCTCAATGCGACTTCAGATTTCATCAGAATCATCATTGATTTGGAGGTGAAACGATTTTAAAGGGAAAGCGAAACTACAAATCAAGATATCATGTTAGCGATTCACTAAAGACAAGATATCTTTCATCACCAAAGCTTCTTGGCAAGACTGCTAGCTCATCTCTAGCTCACAATTCTCTGGATCTGGTAGATCTTGCTCCTTCTCGCAGATCTTAGACTCTATCTGTCTATACTCATTTTGAGGTATCCAACTCACCGGATAACATTCATTCACCCTATCATCTTTATAGTTCTGATCATCCTGACTTAGTCTTAGTATCAAAATAACTAGATGGAGACAATTATGGTGTTATGGTTAGTTGCAATGACTACGAGTATAGAAGCGAAGAACAAATTAGGTTTTCTAGATGGATCAATTATTAAACCTAATGAGATGATGATGAGGTGTATTGTAAGATTTGGTTGCATTGTAACGGTATGATTACGTCATGGCTGTTGAACAATGTGTCCAAGAAGATATACATGAGCAATTTATATTTCAAGACTGCTAGTGAGATTTGAAAGATTTGTACACACGGTTTCATCAGTCGAGTCTACCATGATTGTATAAGTTAAGGCATCAGATTCATTCTTTCCATCGAGGAAGTATGGATTTGTCTTCTTATTATACTCAGACTCATGCTTTATGGGAGGAAATGTCTAGTATTTAAGTGACACCTCGTATAGTGGAGGATTTGCTAGCTGAAAGAGAAACCAATCGTGTCATTGATTTTCTTATGAGCTGAATGGTAGTTATGAAAAAATTAGGAGTCGTATCCTAACAAAGAAGAATATGCCATCTCTTTTTGAAGTCTATAGTCTCTTGTATCAAGAAGATGGACAAATAATATCAAGAATCTCTTCTCAAGCAGACATAACACATTTCAGGTTTCTCAAGACAATCAAAATGCAAAATCTTATCAGTATGGTGCAGGAAATTAGATGAATAGTAGAAACTATTATCAGAGGAAAGATAGACCAACATGTATCTTTTAGCGGAAAGTTGGACATGTCATGGATAAGTGTTATAAAATTATGGCTCTAGTTATTATGAAGTTGGACATTGTAAAATATCTCATTTGTCAAAACAAAAACATCTTACTTTTGACACTAGGGGTCCCTTCTCTGTTATATTCATGATGGCTTTAGATACTTTTTTAACTATTGTACATTACTGTTCTAGAGCTACATGAGTATACTTACTAAAGAAAAAATCAAATATTCTAACAATTTTCCCTGCGTTTATAGAAATGGTAGAAAACTCAGTTTGAGTCTAAGGTTAAGAAGTTTAGATCTGAAAATACTCCATAACTCAAGTTCTTAAACTTTTATATGTTTAAAAGCATTATGCCATTCCACTCTTGTCCTAAAGCACATCAGCAAAACTCTGATGTAAAAAGAAAACACCATCACATATTAAATGTAGCCAGATCCATGTTCTTTTAATCCCAGATTCCTCTTCCCTATTGGGGAGATTACATATTCACTGTTCTGAATCTCATCAATAGATTACATACATTTTTTTCTAGAAAATAAAACCCTCGGTGAGGTCATAATTAAGAAACAATATGATTTTAATCAAATCAAAGTTTTTTGTTGTCTTTGTTATTGTTCTACATCAACTAAAAACATATCTAAATTTGACCTAAGAGCTAAGGCTTGTGTCTTTCTTGAATATCGTCCAAGATATAAGGGATACAAGCTTCTAGATCTTGAAACCAGTTCAATCATAAATTTAAGACATGTAATCTTTCATGAAATGCTTTTTCATGTGTTAAATCAAAATTATCTCATGAACATAATATGTTTCCTGATTTGATTTCTTCACCTCATGTGTCTACTACAAATTCTGGTAACGAAGATTCTTCTTCTTTACCTTCTGTAGAAGTTCTTCCAACTAAAAATTTTACTTTAAATGTTCCTGAGTCTTCTATTCAGGCATCACGCAAGACGATTAAAAAGCCTTATCATCTTCAAGATTACTATTGTCATATAGTAGATTCATCTTCAACCATTCATCAAATTTTTCTATTCTTTTTTATGATAAAGTTTCCTCATTATATCTTTCTTTTTTTTAGTTTCTCTTGAATAAAAAAGTACCCTCAACCTATGTTGAAGCAAAGAAGTTTCTATTGTGGTGTGGTGCTATGGAGGAAGAAAACTGATACAGTGGAAGGAACATAAACATAGTCTGTCTGTTATATTTCTCCTGATAGGGTTCCAATATGTTGCAAGTTGTTTTATAAAGTGAAATTTCATTCTGATGGTTCAGTGGAGAGACGTAAAGCTAGATTAATGGGTAAAGCCTAAACTCAAAAGGAGGGTATAAACTACAATGAAAGTTTCTCACCTGTTGTGAAGCTTACCTTAGTCAAACTCCTTCTTGCTCTCTCAACCATTTACAATCTTTCAATTCATCAATTGGATATTTATAATTCATTTCTTAATGAGGACCTACATGAGGAAATATACACGAAATCACCTCCAGGGTATGTTGTAAAAAAGGGGGACAACTTTGCCTCCTAAAGTTGTTTGAAAAATGGAGAAATCGCTCCATGATCTTAAGCAGGCTTCATGATAATGATTCTTAAAATTTTCTACCACTTTTAATCAGTCTTGGTTTTACACAAACTACCTCTGATCATAAATGTTTTCAAAAGCTCACGGGAAATCTTTTCATGTGTGTTTTAGTTTACGTGGATGACATTGTGATCATTTGTAACAATGATACTAAATTATATATATCGAAAGACCAGCTGAAGTCTCATTTTAAACTGAGGGATCTTAGTCCTCTAAAATACTTCCTAGGATTAGACGTAGCAATGTCTCCTACAGGAATATATGTTTGTCAATGCAAACATGCCCTTGATTTTTTTGATGAAGTGGGTATGCTTGGTTGCAAGCCTTCTTCCATACCAAAGGATCCTCATGAAATACTCTCCAAAGATACAGGTGGTGATTATGTTGATTTTGAGCCTTACATGCGTCTTATTGGCAGACTTATGTACTTATAGCTCACTAAACCTGATATCAATTTTGTTATGAACAAACTGAGCCAAATTTATGTGGTACCTCGTATGGAACATCAAAAAGTTTCTTTTAAAGTCTTACAATGTGTGAAAAGTACCACTGGTCTAGGCTTATTCTATTCTTCTAAGTCTGATCTTTAACTTCAAGTGTTTCAAGATGCGGATTGGACATCTTGTCATGACACAAGAAATTCTGATTTCTGCATTTTTTTTTGGAGATTCACTAATCTATTGGAAGTCAAACAAGCAAAAGGCAGTGGCTAAATCCTTTGCAGAAGATTAATATATAAGATTTTCTTTGCAACGATGAACTGGTATGGATCACTAACTTCTTGAAAGAGCTACATGTTAATGTGAACAAACAGACTTTGCTTTTCTGTGATAATATTGCGGTTATTCATATTGCTAATTATACATAAACGCACAAAATATGTTGAGGTTGATTATCACAGTGTACGTGAGAGCTTAGTTGCAGGTTGATTCAAGTTGCTACATGTGCAATCACATTTACAATTGGTTAATCCATTCACCAAAATAGTAAACCCGACACTACTTCATCAGTTGATAAGCAAGATGAAATTACTGAATATCATTCTCACATCTCGAGTGGAACTATTAGTATATAGTTGCAAATTGTAGATTTGGTACATAGTTTTACATTGTATAGTCTTGTACAATGGTATTGTATAAACCGGTTATGCATATTTTTTTATTTAGTTTGGTTCTCTGGTTGACTAGGTTTTGTATATAAACCAGCCTAATCGTACATTTGATTGAATTGATGAGAATGAGATTATTTAGTAATAGACACTTTGTTGAAACTATCGTGAAAGTCCGGTGAAGGTTTCTTAATCATTGTCAAAGTAGTTCTTTACGGAGCTGTTATGTATGCAGTTCACTAGATGAAGACTGAAGAGTAAATTATAGTTAAATTCCTTAGGCCATCACCAACAATGGTTTCTTAGAGGAGTCTCTCCAAATATATATATATATATATATATATATATATATATAGAGAGAGAGAGAGAGAGAGAGAATCAAGTTTTAGTTAGAATCGCCTCTCATTTTAAAGACTCTGAGATACGAATTCTTCATTCGTTAGCTTCTTGTTGGGCAATTACTGTTTTTCTTATTTAAAGTAAATAATATAATTATATATGTTAAAGTATTAATATAAAATAGGCGAGAGACTTAGTTTGAGATACTACATATTGATGATGCTATTACGAGCTTTGTTCTATGTGGAGAAAAAAAATAAAGGTGTTAAGTAATTTTGTCCACCTTTCGCCCAATGACATTGTTTATTTTTTATCACATGAAACTTTGTTGCCTTTTCTTTAATGTTCTTTAATTCCAAATAAAATGATTTCTATTAATCAATATTTCTAGCAATTGAAGGGATTAATGTTTACAATGGAACTGAGTAAACAAAGCATATTACACCTAAGAGTATTAGCAAATATTATGGAACCAGAAGATTTTGTAGCTTGCTTTGTTCTTCTTTGCTTTCTTTGCTAATTCATCTGGTGAATCGTTTTCTACTCCCTTTTCATGTTTGTAGCAGAAGTGAAAGGACTCTTGTGAGAGATTTTTGATGTCTGATAAGTAGGGGAGCAGACTACAAATATTATATTGTGCATATGATGGTAAATCTTTCCAGCCCTGAAGATGTCTAAATAGTTACAGGTTATCACCAAGAAAACTGACCTCTTTTTAGTTTAATTTCCTCATTTCGATTACTGCTTCCTCAATGCTAGAGCTTCGGCCTCAATTGTAGAGTTTACAGGTTTCATTGCAGTCAATCATTGCATTAGCATGTTGTCATTATAAAAGATAAGAACCCATCCAGAGCCAGCTTCATCTACCTTTGATATCCAGGACGCATCTACATAGCACCGCATATGTGAGTTGTCAAAATGAATATTTTGTTGCCTCTTCAAGTTTTTTTTGGTACAAGCTTGCTGGCCATTATCTTCTTTATCTCTCTTGATGGCTTCATTACATTCCTTCATGTACGCTAATGCTTTGTCTATAACCATTGGGATAGGTATTCTTTTGTTGCTGAAAAGTAAGTGATTTCTCATTTTTCATATCCCCCAGCCAATGAAAAATGTCAAGTTAATGGTTTTATCTTGAGTTTTGGTATATGAATTTAAAATCCAAAATACATTTTGATGAAATGTGTTTTGTAGAAAAAGATCACCCTGTGAATTTGGCATTGGTGAATGAGACCATATCTCTTTCGAAACTCTACATTGGAATAGTAGATGATGTATTGTCTCCTCTCCTTCTCCACATAGAAGACATGTATCACCTACTTTCATTCCCTTATGCTTCAGAGCTTTGGCAACAAGCATTCCATTGTGTGACACTCGCCACCAGAATTGCTTAATTTGTAGAGATGTGAGGAGCTTCCATATATGCAAAAAGTTAAGATCAGGGAGGTCTGAGAGCTGCAATAAACTCTTATGATTGTGGTGGTACCTTGTTTTAACCGAGTAGTGCTCATTTCTTGCGTGAATCCATTCTACATCATCTTCATAAATAGTTAATCCCAGTCTGATACTTTTGATGATTGGTATATCATCAAGATGCACTGTCTCTTGGAGTTTCTCCTCATTCTATATTTTTCCATTATCTTCTAGGAGGTACGATACTTTTAAATCCCTTGGAATTGATTCATTCACCATAGTTCCTGGTCTTGGTGCAGATGTTGGCAACCAGTCATCGACCCCTATTTGATTTGTTTCCCACAGCCCACCACCCATCTTACCCCTCATGCTATGAGTTGAGTCACATGTTGAATCCCTTTCCAAGCATAAGAGGATCACAGTGGAGATCATGCATAAAAAATGGAACACTAAGGATAGTACTTGGCCTTATATACTCGTGCCAACAGAGAGTTTGGATATTTCAATAGCCTCTATGTTTGCTTCGTTATTAGAGCTTTACTGAAGTAAGTAAAATCTGTGATACTCAGCCCACCATGCTTCTTAGCTTTAGTGATTGTATGCCAAGCCACCTAAGGGATTTTGCATCTGTCTTTTACTAATACATCAATGACCACCAGAACTTTCGTATTAGTTGAGTATTTTCCTTCATAGTTTTTTAGGCAACATAAAGCATTGCATAGTACAATTGGGTATGACAGTTGCCATAATTTTGAGTAGAGTTTCTTACCAGCTGGTGATAGTAATTTAGAGAACCAACTTTCAATTTTGTTTTCTATCCTCTCCTTAGTATAATTGAAAGAGGCCACAAAGTTGTTTCTAACCTATTCAGGAAGCCCTAAATACTTCTCTATACCCCCATCTTTGGTTATGGAAGTTATTTCTTTCAACTTTCCTTTTACATCTGAGGGGGTGTTCTTTGCAAATATAATCGATGATTTAGAGAAGTTAAACATGCTTATCTGAAGCCTTCCCATATATTTGCAATGTCTTCATGATTGATGTACATTCTTGATTACATTCTTGATGGACCTTGTGGACTGGCTTTAAAGCCATAAATCACTCCTCTTCTCCTATGATTATGTAACAAAGTAGACAGACCCTCAGTCCAAAGAAGATATAGATAAGAAAAGATAGAGTCCCCTTGTCTTATACCTCTACTAGGCTTAATGTTAGCAACTTGTTTGCCATTTATCAGTATTGAGTAAGAGGGAGATCTAACACATGCCATAATCCACTTATACCACACATCTGCAAAACCTAAAGACCTTAGCCTTGCAATATGCTTCTGCAATATCCAATTTCAGAGCCATAAATTTATGCTTTCTATCTCTAGTAGTTAAGCAATGCAAGAGCTCATGTGTTAGTAACACATTATCAGTGATGTACCTACCAAGAATGAAAGCAAATTGATTGTCTGAAACTATAACCTTTAGACATGTTTTTAGTCTTTCTACTCGAATCTTAGTGATCAACTTGTATATCACATTACAGAGGCTAACGGGGCGATAATCCTTAACTTCTTTAGGTTCTTAAATCTTAGGTAATAAGCATATATGAGTATTGTTAAAATCAGGAAATAGATAACTTGTGTTGAAGAAGTGGAGAATGTAGTCTATGATCTTCCCCTTTAGTAATTCTTTCAATTCGATGTTTAAGATATGAGTTTATAGTTCTGGTTTTTACAATAGGTTTAAAAGAAGGCAGCTCGACTTTTTTTTTTTAAAAAAAAAAGAAAGTTGGTTCACTAAAACACAGTGATACATAATTTACACTGACAAGATGAACCGCAATTCACAAATTTTTTCAGTTACAACCAATGGATAAAAAAAAATGGTTAAAAGTGGTCCAATAGCAAAATTGATGATATAATAATAATTTTTAATGTTAAAAATAAATGTCTAATTATAAAAGTCTTGTGTACTCTATATAAGCAATGTAACTTTTATTTTCTTCTCACAACTTTCATATTTTAAAATTTTGTACACCGTAGTTAAAGCTTTTGTTGTACTCTCAACATTTATAGATTATCAAAAGGTATGCTTCTTTTAAATAGAAAATATATGTAAAATTAATATATTGGTTATACTAATAATAATGTATTTTATTTATCGTAAAATTCTAAATATATGTTAATTTAGATGTACAATTAATAGATTGGTTATACTAATAATATATTTTTGTTTACCGTACAAAACAATTGTATAATAAAAAATAAAAACACTATAATGCATAAGTAAAATATTTTATTGGTCACATTATTATTTTTATTAAATGTGACTTTTAGTAAAATAAAAGATGGATTTTTTACATCATAAAAGAAAATTAAACTGAAAATTGGAGATAAAGAAATCTGAAAAAGAAAGAAAAAGAATTTTTATTAATCATGTAAATATCCTTTATTCTGTAATCATAATTATAATATTGTAGTTTAACATAATAAAATCAAAATTTTAAAACAATATTTTTCATACTTTTAAATGAAAATACATTTCTTTTATATTGTAATATGTATATTTCAAAATTGCAGAAAATGATGTCTAACCAAGGGCAAAACAAAAATGCTTCTATGCAAAGAGATAAAAGTCTCACCACAAAAACATCATCGTGGAAAATTTATTTTTTCAAATTTAAATACGAAATAAAATATTAATCTGAATTTTTTACATCGTAAATATTTTAGATATTTGTAGAATGCGGACAATTTTAAATGGAGTTCTAGCCGATAAAGAATATTTTTTGAGTTATATGATCAAACTATTTCAATGAAAAATTACCAACTAAAAGATCCCACACATCTTGGTAAAGAATTTTTGGTTGAAAAGTTCGACCAGGAAATGGGTCTTAATATTACGTATAAGTTTTTCAAAGAAAAGCTTGACCAACTAAAAAAATACAAGAAGTATCAATATCTCATGAGTTCTACCGGCATAGTGGTTGGTCCTACTACATCTGAAATCGACGCACTTGACTCATGGTGGGAAGATCATGAAGTAAGTATCTATAAGTTTTTAAAACTATATGCAGATGAATAGTTTTCAGTAGAAAAGATTTTAATAAAATTTATGTAACTTTTATCAACAGGTATGCAAAACTATACATTCATTCAAACGAAAACCACCTCAGCTTTGGGATGTGATGCAACGTTGTTTTAGATTATACAAAGTTCAGTCCCAATCTCAGTACTATGTAAACCAAAGAAGAGAAGAGATGATGAACGAGGATACATATGTTGGTGAAATACAAGACGATCAAGTTCCAAAGAAACAAGAAACAAGAAACAAAGAAGTATATTGCGTTAACATCGATGATGATTCACGTCCTTCAAACGAATTTATTCAAAATCATGTGCGCCCTAGTTCTCAAACAAGGGATCTAATCGAAATTCCTTCTTCTAGAGCTCAATGAGGTACATGAAGACGTAGAATTACTTCAAAAAGATGTACGGGAAATTCATGAATCATGTTGGGAAGTGGATCAAGAGAAAGCAAAAAAAAAATCATTCGAGACAATCCTAACGGAGACAATGACTGGCTTCAGGGAGTTTCAGAGCCAAAGTTTACAACAACTACGTCCAAATTCGTTTGACAAGATGATTACAATGATTTTGACATTGGTGTAAAGATATTTGAATCAATGGAGCTTCTGAAAGATATAAACTTTTACTGGGCATGCATTCAAGCATTTAAAGAAGATGAATTTCGGCGCAAGTATTTCATTGATAGAGCTAATAACACATTTGAAGATAGGATACATGTTTTACAAGATTTAACTGGATTTACACGCGATGATGAACGCGTGGAGAAGCGTTTAAGCTCTGGTAAACATTTTAGGAGTCCAAATTCAAGTGGTCTTCATTCTAGAAGTCCATCTTCTGGTGGAAGTCTTGGTTTTTAACAATAAGATACACCACCAAATTCTCATCGATGGGATACATCATTGTGTTCTCAACCATGGGGCACACCTCCTGGTGCTCAACAATGGGTACACCTCCTGGTCCTCAACGATGGGATACACCTCCAAATGCTCAACAGAGGGGTTCATAACGGGGAACATAACAACCGCCTCAGTGGACATCACCACAAGTTGATGCACAATGGCGAACACCTCCAAATAGTCAACAATGGGGTTCACCATCAACTGCTCCATAGTGGGGTTCATCGCCAAATACTTCACAATGGGCCCCTCCAACAAATGTTCAACATGGATTTGCAGTAGGAACTCAAATGAAAACAACAAGACATACTCAATAAGTACTTTCATAAGAAATACCACGTACACGTAGAGGAGGAGGGTTATTCAACATCTAGGGATCCAAAACGGACCTAATTTAAATGAAACTCATCAAAAAAGATTCAGACGATGAAGACTAGATTAGCTGTGAAAGAAATTACTAAAAAATGACGATATGGTGTCTTGCTTTATGGTTTTTTGATGAATTTTATGTATTATATATTTATGAATAATATCATTTAGTTTTCTATCAATCTAATTTTTTTTTCATGTGACCAAATTTTAGGTTTTCCGTATATGTCACTTACGAGCACAAGGAGTCCAATTTCTAAGTTATGAGGAGAAAATTGAGTTGTGGAATCTAGAGAACGACCCATTTCAAGAGTTAATAATTCAACCAACATTGAGTTGTTAAAATCAATATTTTGAAAAAGGTGTGGTCCAAACAGATGGTGGTCAGGGTCGAGAAACATTTGGTGTCCTCTGCAAGAAGATAATGCTGCTTGTCTTCAGTTACTACGAATGTCACTTAATTGCTTTAGAACTCTGTGTTCCAAATTAAAATCAAGTTATGGACCACAACCAACATTAAATGTAAGCATTGAAGAGAGTGTGACCATGTTTTTAAGGATATGCAGACACAATGGAGTTCAATGGGATGTTGGATTGCGATTTGGATGAACTCAAGAAACAATGCACAAGATCTTTTTTTGAATTGCTTACAGCGACTGAGTTACTTGCTTGCGAATATATCAGAACTAAGACAAGACAAGAACTGCTCAGAATTCCGGAGCGCCTACAAATGGAAAAATATTGGCCATATTTTAGTGGATTTGTCGGAGCAATGGATGAAGTTCATGTATGTGCAAAGGTTAATCTTGATTTATAAAGAATATATTGGAATCGATATGGTGGAGCATCATTAAACATCATGAGAATATGTGATTTGAATATGTTGTTCACATATGTCTAGAATGAAGTATCAGGATCTTGTCACGACACAGTCACAACAACGCAAGACAATGATCCAGAGTTTCCTTTGCCCCCAACAGATAAGTATTATGTTGTTGATTATGGCTATCCAAATAAACAAGGTTTCCTTGCTCCACATAGATCTTCAATAAACTTGGTTGTCATATATCATATGTCACAGTTTCACAATGTCCCTCCTCCTCGAATAAACATGAATTGTTCAATCGATGACATGCATCTTTATGTTCTGTTATTGAGAGAACATTTGGAGTTTGGAAAAAGAAGTGGAGAATTCATTGTGAATTTCCGAGATATAACAATCATATTCAAAAAAGTTATAACGGCTACAATGAGACTATATAATTTTATTCGAATTTCATACTTTTTAGATGATGATTTTGCAGAAATGATGGGACAGACAGATATTAGTAGCACAAATTCTGAAATTGATCTAAGCGCCACGAAACCAGATGAGGTAGTCGATGATGATTTTATGTCAAACATCAGAGAAAGAATTGCAGATATGTTATGGACACAAAAACACTTAATATGCCTTTTGGTTTTCTTTGTATGAATTATATTTTTGGTTCTAATATAAATATTTGATCTGCATTATTTGATCTTTTCCCCATTTATACATATATTTTGGACCGCTAGAATCGCTTGATCCGCATTTGTACTGCTTGATCCGTCAAATCTATTCATGTTCTGCTTGATCTGTCTGATCCACTTGATTCGCTTGATACGTTTTCTCCATTCAAAGGCAAAATTTTTTAGCATTTTTTAATTCACACAACAAATAGTGTAGCTGCTTCTTTATCGCGTAGACCGTCGATAAGGTCGAACCCGAAAAAAAAAACAAAAGATGCAAAACATTTGAAAAAAAATAATGTAATTTAAATAAGAAACTTGGGAATAATTGATGATAGAGAATGTGTCACGTAAGCCGATTGTTCCACCAATTATGCTGCTGTATTTCCCCTACTTTTACATGAAACATAATTATACTGGTTTGAACGCTTTATAAAGTTCTGGTTTTTTTAATAAAATTAGTTCATATAGTTCTGTTTATTAGAGTTTTACATTTGTTAGAGTTTGATAATACTACTGATATCAATCAACTATCTACCGACCATTATGACATCCATTACTATCTTCTTTTTTGACCTCCTTCTACTTAACTTCACTATATCTTAAAAATTCGTCTCTTCTATTTTCTTTCTAGTTAACTAAAAACTGAAGATTTTCTTTCTGTCACAAGAGTCAAGCATAAACACACATAACACTAGTTAATTTATCAACGATAGTAGCAAAAGATTCATGAATTTTATGGACCTCAAAAATTGGTTTTGAATTTCTTGGTTACAAAAAGATTAGAAAATTGGCTTGTCAAAAAAAAAAGATTAGAAAATTGATAGTGGTTACGAGAGTTAGAGTGTACAGAGATTTAGATATGAGAAACAAATTGCATGCGTCACTTTACGATGTGCTTACAAAGAGATACAAAAATACAAAGCGCGAGCGTGAGTTATCTTTACATAAGAAAAATAGAAATTAAATTAAAGTAGGTCAAAAAAGAAACATGCTTTAGCATTCGAGTGGAGCATATGAAGAATAATCTCTTCGCTATTGATGATGGATGAATGGTACACAAAAGGCTTCCAAATTCCATAACGTATTTATTTCCCACCTGATATAAAATATTAAATAAAAAAAAACATTATCAAAGGATATAGAAAAAAGTCGAATCCAATCCATAGTGCTTTTTTTTTTTTATATCTTGGGTCCATTCCATTACAAAATTGATAATTTACTTATAAAAATATTTGATTGTGATGATTATTTTTGATTAGTCATGATCTACTTTAAATGGAAATAAGTTATAACGGGATGAGTCATTCTATGTTACCTTTAACCCTCTCGCACGATTTTGCCATAAAAGAGAGGAAAACGACTAGTAACGTAACTCCAGCTATTAAACCAACTATTATCGCAAGTGTCTTCTCTATCTCATCGTCATCATTACGACGATCCCCACCTACATCCCCAAATATTAATATCGGAAACAAACAATTTATTTTAACACTAAAAAATGAAAATACATATCTATAAGTAAGATCATCTCCATTAGAGAACTTTTGCAAGGTTCTTAGCTCATAAAACGCAGACCCTACGTAAGAGTTGACTTTTAAAACTATTAAATAAAAGCCAACTCTTACACTGTTTACGTGGACTCCACGACACGTGGCGACCCGCGATTAGTAAGAATTTAATTTTTTTTTTTAGAAATCTGACAAAAAAAAATTTCAAAAACTTTTGGAGGGGTTCTCCAATGGAGATACCCTAAGGGTATGATTAATCATGATCTCTTAGGGTAAGGTTCTTAAGATCGGTTAAAAGACCGTTTTATATAGTTTTTATTTAAGAAACGATTTTTAATTTTTTAGTTAAAAACTAAGAGACGTTCCTTTAGCCGATCTTAAAAACCTCATCCTAAAAAAGACTATGGTTAATCATGGTGTTAATACCATAATGATATGTACAGTCTAGGTTTATGTATGATTTTTTAGAAATGGCGGAAATTAAATTACATGACCTAACCCATCTTGAAATAATATAGAAACCTACTATTAATTAAATTAATTGAATTGGCGAAAAAAAATTAAATTAATTGAATTATTTTAAAAAAAAAGATAAGAAGGTAGCACAAAACAAAAGCAAACGGCGTTACCGTAGCCGTTGGCTCGCGAGTGGTCTCCACGCGCCGAGTAGCGCGCATAGCACTTGGCTAAGTACACGTCACCCCAAACGGCCGATCCGCAGTCCGATTTCAGCCGTTCGATGGCCTCCATCAAGCAGTCCTGACACTCGGTCGCACTGAGATCTCCGGTGCACTGCGCCGCACCTTGCACTTCCCCCGATACTCCCACTCTGTAGGACCCACCGCTGCTCGCTCCTAAATAACCCACCACCGAGTCTCTCCGACTCAACTCATCTGAGTTATAACCAACCGGTGGTCCACACCTCCGAACCACCACCGTCTTATCTTCCACGCCGAGAAACGTTGCGTTATCGTACTTCACGAAACAGCCTTCGAGCTGCAGCGCGCCACCGCATGCGCCGACGCAGAGACTCCCGAGCCGGCTAACGGCTCGTGCTACGCATCTAGCGCAATCGCCGGAGCCGATGGAGAGATCTCCACGACACTGGTACATTCCAAAGACAGAGCTGTCACCGGATATTCCGCCAACGGTGAAGTTGTTGTATGTGTAGAGAGAAGCTGAATTAACAAACGAGGTGAGTAGCGAGTTGACGTTTGACTCGTAAGAAGATCCTGGAAAGTATTTTGGTTGCGAGCATCCACCGTAGACGAAAGTATCGACGGCGGCGAACGAGAATGTTCCGAGAAGTGACACGACGACGATGAAGAGAACTGTTTCTGTCGGAAACATGACTTACGTCGATTTGCTCTTTCGTTTTTGGTGTGTGTTTCGAGAAGGTATGAGAAAATGCACCAACTTTTTGATGCTTGGTGCGTTATTATTAACACATGGTGCTTTTTTTTTTTTGTCTGCAAGAAATTTTTATTATTGGTGGGAACATATACAAAATCAGGCAAGCCTTAGGTGTAACACCCCGACCCAGAATTTCTACCCGCAGTCAAGATGTCATACGATTCCAGATAAGCCGCCTCTGAACCTCCAG
>OVAN01005171.1:0-24053 GCA_900406275.1 Anastatica hierochuntica | reverse complement strand
TAGGTTGCTGGCCATCGATCCTAGGTAGCTGGCCATCGACCTGGGGGTCGACGGGAGGCAACCTTGGGCAGTTTTTGATATTCGTTGCTCCTCTTTGATGCCTAGTTTATCCCCATCTCTTCCATAGCTTTTTGCGTTTCTTCTCCATGATTTCTTAGCTCCAAATCCACCTTGAATCCACCATTAGAGCCTCCAAAAGTCCTTCCCAAAAGAGCACCTAGAAATGCAAGAAAGATGGATGCAAAATGCAATATAAAGCTAAACTAGACTCAAGACTCTAAATGATGCATTCTAAAGCTAATATGCTTATTTACAACCTAAATATGAATGAAAACTAAGCTAAAACACACTAAATTATGCATGAAATTGTATGTACATCAAAAAGTAGAGAAAAATCTGCCTCTAAAAAGCATTTAAAAGTAATACGAAAGAGGAAATGAATCGATTGTGGGCTAAAATTGTTAAGGATTCTATTTGAGTTTGAGTCTATGTGTTCTTTGATCGATACGCCCTCGAAGAGACCACACACTGTAGATTTTAGGGAGTAGTGATGGAAATATTGGATCACTCTTGTTGATTGTGGCTGAATCGGGGACGTTGCTAAGCTTGTGATCAAAACTGAGGGTTCTACCTAAATGTCAACGCAAGTTTTAGTGAATCATGACAATCTAAGTCGCCAATAAGTTCAGAAAGTCCAAAGCTTATGTTTTATCAATAACGTTATCACCTTTGCTCATGCATTATAATCCTATTCACATACAAAGCTGGTATGTAAATTAATCCAAGGTTAGTATGCATTCCAACAGCTTCACATACTGCTCGATCTACTATTTGGTGGGTGGGTCGAAGTAGGTTAGTAAGTCGCATAAACAGTGACAACGATAAGCTTGCTCTACTTAGACCCGTGAACAATCAATATTGCCAGTAATAATGCATGTTTAACTTCTGCAAGGACCGTGCGAAAGTAGAGTCCCTTGGTTAATTAGGCATAAAATCCCAAACCTCAAAAGTGGAGAGGATTTAAATTTGTGGTTGTATTCTAGACCTATGCATTAAGCTCCTAGTAAATTTCTTATCTTGCTTGCTCGTTAAACACTCTCTGCTTGTATGATGCATATTCATCATTGATCTATCCCTTGTATATTGGCATATAGTATAAGATTTTGTTTTGCATAACTAAAGCATTATAAAAACCAAATAAAAATCTCAAACTCTCTGCATATTTCATTCTTATATTAAACTGAAGTCAATAGATGCTAAGTGTGAAACACTAGTGCATGTGGAATCGATCCCTAAGTATTACTGTTATGCTATACACTTGCAGCTAGGACTTAGTTGGGGTAAAACTTTATCCCATATCAGGTACCTTAATTCTTGCGCAGGATAGTGTCAAGGCAGTTGTGTGCCATATTTGGCAACAAAGAAACAATGTAAACATTTCGTAGGTTAGCACTCCTTGTAGACCATTTTACTTTTACATGATATTTACATTCCTATCAAAAAACTTTGGACAAAGCCTATCAATAACTTTTTTTTGTCCATGTGAAGAACTACAATCTGTGGGGGATCACAACGCCAGAGAGTCATGGCTTTCTCTACCATATCAAGTTACAAGACCTTAATCAAGTCAATAAAAGAAACAAATTGGTTAAGAGACCTCACAAATGATGATTTCGAATATGTTTACTATCAAGTGGAAGTATATTGTTGTGAATAAATGAGTTAAACTTTGAAAAAACTAAACTTAGGGATAAAACGTATTGAGATAAACACTCACATATGATTTTTTATATTAATTGTGTAAATAATCAATACAAACCCTTAGACCCTATATTTATAGCCTCAAAAACTTAACTTCTTAAACTAATATAGTTTTGGATCTTAAACTCAATATGAAACCGTATCCAATGAATTCGACCAATTACATGTACATAGATTCAAATCACCTTGAAAAATAACATGTATTGACTCCAAAAGTATTACTATTATATTTCTAAAATATTTATATATCATGAGAGGACATGAAGTTACATTATATCGGAAACAAGATTGAAGAAAAGTTGTTAAATTCTCTAAGATTTCAACTTTGAAATCAGGCTGACATTTCACAAAGGCTCTAACGCATTAATAAGCTAACAAAACAATGCTTCAAGTGTGCCATTGAACGACTAAATTCTGGATTTGAGATGATCATTTGAGTAGTTAGAAATGGAAAGGACAATAAGCTGAAGAAGGAAAAATATATAGGAAACACAAGACACTAGTCTATTTTATAGAGTTAATGTGATTAAAACATCAAGTTCTCTGGTATGTCAATCCCTTGGCGAAGATCCATGAACCTTTTTTCCATGCCATCATGGCCTCACAAGGGAAGTATTTCAGAGTGAACTGCATCTCAAAATTCTCACATGTCAAATCATACCGCCCTTTGGTCATGGCCACATGACCTTCCCACCAGACTAGTGCTTCATCTTTCAGATACTGAACCACCAAGTCCCGATGATACTCCACCGGACACCTCAGATGGTCGAGATTATGTTCCATCTTCCTCTTCCAGTTGTCTGCAACAATTGGGTTTGATTTTCTAACAAACATTTCTATGCCCATATTCCTATCTGCCTAATCATATCCCAATAAGATGACCCATTTTTGTATCGATTCAGTGGTAGCAGCATGTAGAACTCTACTGCCCTGGCTGGCGGTGGCAGCGATGGAAGAACAATAGTTTTGTAAGATGACTCTCTAGCTACCGTCCTTTGGCTCTGGTGGTCTCCTTGCCTGGCCTAGTACCTGGCCAACTCTTCTACCAGAGCATCATTCTAAGCAGCGAACTTAGCGGCTTCCTCTACAACTTCGTGGGAAGCTCTCTGGGTAGTCAATCCAGTTGTCCTCTACAATGCAATAGATTTGCTATTCGCTTCATTTGTTCCAGCTACACTCTCTCGAATACTCTCTTGAGAGACTTCAACAACACTAACAGTACCAGCGTCGACAACAACAACACCATTAGCAACGACGACCTCAAGTTGTGCTGAAGACTGCGATCTAGTTTGGAGTCTGACGGTGATGCAAAGTTGGGTCCGACTTGTCTTCTTGGTGCCATCTGAAAGGAAAAAGCAGCTGATTAGGCTTACTTAGAACTGTAAGGAAGAAGAGGAAGAAGCTACAACGAATACAACTCGACTATGGCTGGTCTAGTTTTCTCTTTACTTTTCAAAGTCAACCTAATCCCCCAAAACATTTCCAAAAACCGTTAAAAACCAATTTCAATATCCGGTTGCTCCTCTACTACATCTCGGGTCAGAACTGGTTTGACAAACCTTGACTCTGATACCACTTCTAATTTCAATATCAGATTGCTCCTCTACTACATCTGGGGTCCACGACCATTTGTTCACAACATCAACCACATAACCAAACTTAAATCCTACAATCCAACTCCATTTAACCGAAATCTACCAAAGCGAATATTCTATGTCAAATCGAACTAAACTGAAAATCAAGTCTAACCAATCCAATCCCAAATCATTATTAAATAACCAAGTATGAAAAGAAAGAAATAAAACACATTAAACCAGATTCCCAAAACCGAACACCATCATGTCCGTCATCTCTCGACTATTCATTTTGCTCACCTGCAAAGGACAATAGGGAAAAAGGAGGGACACGAGAGGGATGATTAATAGGGGAATCACTCAGCGAGGCTATGGATTGTGAAATGCGCAACATCAACGATGAGATTTAAAATTTTCCGCGATACAAAAGAGTTAACATCAAACAAGGCACCTAAAGTACCACAAGCATCACAATTCGCATCTCAAATGCCCTTCTTCCCCGTGGCTCACACAACATCCCGACTATCTTCCTGAGATCCTGAGGCTTACCCAACATCCCGTGGAAAAGGGTACAAATTCTCCTCCTTCTCACACAACAACCTTCAATCTCATGCACATCCTAGAAAAGTTACTACGACACCCTAGAACTAATTCCAAAACAATGAATAGACCGACTCGACTCACAAATAGGATTATCCAGCAAGACGCGTTACACATTTCTATCAGAGAGAATTCCTAAACCAAATCGAATGGGAGGAAAGTGATACAGTTAGCTCATCACATTAGCCTTAAGTCGCGAATCTTTGACTCGGTTGAATAGGAGATTGTTGACCAACGAGACCTAAAATAGAAAATATGAGTTATACATTAACCCAGGCCTGCCGAAAAAGAAAACTTTCCATTTATGGAAACCTACTACAAATGGAAACTTCCAAAATAGAAAGTTTCCAAATATGGAAACCTGCAATAAAAGGAACTTTTCAAAAGTAGAAACTTTTCAAAATTAGAAACTTGCAAAAATGGAAAGTTTTCAGTAAAGGAAACTAGGGCAAAACGGTAATTTTAGGGGTTGGGAAAACTACTTCTCAATATTAACGGAAACACAGAGGAAGAGCCTCGAACTCCTAGAGTCCTCATCGTCTTGAGAGGATCTCCTCGATGATGACGGCAGCGCGACATGAAGCGGAGGAGCAACAATGCATAACTGATCGGAGGCGATGAACTGCTACGGCTTTCGAAATACATTTCTGTTATATCATCCGAAGGTCGGGACTCTAAAACGGTTGAATAGGAGATAAACCTTGCTTTTATAAAACCGTGAAGCTTCAAAGACAAGAGAGATGGATCGAATAGCCACACAAGAGTTACAAAAGACTCTTGATTGTCGTAGAACATATTTGAATGGATATTACACACCACCAAATCTGATCGAAAATTGATGGATAACACACCAACAAGAAGAGAAAAATCTCAAGAAAATCTGATTAAAGATGGCTACATTTCTACAAAAGACTTCGTGACTTATAAAGAGAAAGAGAAGAGAAATAGACTTAAATGGCTTGTACATGCACAAGTCGTAGAAAAACAACAAATATTGAAAACTGAAATTAAATGCTAAATTTGAATGAAAATACTAAGTTTAGAATAAGAAAATGTGGCTTTGATTGATGTTCTTTGTGCAGATTAACAGATGAGTGATTTTTAAGTAAACTCGGGGTCTCATTAAAAACCTTATCAGGAAAACCCATTTGGACAAAACTCACATGACCTACTTGTTCACCGTTAATCATTCTGAAAATTATTCAGCTTGAATCCTGGTTAAATAATTATCTGGAAATGGTTTCTTCAGCTCGGATAAATCTTACTCCTTGATTCCATGCATCCTCGAGCATGTATCCAATTGTCTCCTTGAGCTTCCCAGCTTTGTCACGAGTTATGAGACCCTCCGGAATGACGAATGCAACATTAGCTACGAGTTCCTCTTACTTGGTGCTTTCTGTGATCTCATAATTCCCTCCCACTTGAGAAAGATTTGACTTCAAATCGTAATTATCTGCACAAAATGGAACCAAGTCAGCAACATTAAAACTTGAACTCACATTATACTTACCTCGCAAATCGAGTTGGTAGGCGTTGTTGTTGATCCGTTTAATGATCTTGAAAGGACCATCAATCCTTGGCATCAGGTTAGATTTCCTTTCATTTAGAAACCTCTCCTTTTGTAAGTGCACACAAACTTGATCTCCCACATCGAAAATTAGTTGGTGTATCCCCTTGTTTTGCTTGGTTCTCATACAACTTTGTTTTCTCCTCGATGTTCTTTTTAGTCTTTGCGTGAATTTATTTTACCATTTTTTCTTTCTTTTTTCCACAACCACTAACTCTTTCACTAAAAGGTAAAGGCGTTAGATCCAAAGGTGAGGTGGGATTGAACCCATAAGCAATCTCAAATGGTGAGAACTTAGAAGCATAATGCATAAGATGATTATAAGCAAATTCAACATGTGGCAAAAATTCTTCCCAAAATTTTCAGATCCTTTTTAATCAATGCACGCAACATAGTTCCTAAGGTTCTATTAACTACCTCGGTTTGACTATCAGTTTGCAGATGATATGTAATGGAAAATAAAAGCTTAGTTCATAGCTTAGACCAAATAGTTTTCCAGAAATAAGTAAGAAACTTAGAATCTCTACCCGAAACTATGGCCCTAAGTATTCTATGCAAACATACAACCTCCTTAAAGAACAAATTTGCAACATATAATGAATCATCAATTTTATGGCATGCAATAAAATAAGTCATCTTAAAGAATATATCTACGACCACAAAGATGGAATTGTACCGTGTTTTGTCCTAGGCAAGCCAACAACAAAATCCATAGATATATCATTCCACGGATGAGTAGGATTGTGTAAAGGAGCGTACAAACCATGAGTCTGGATTTTAGACTTAGCTTTTTTGCACGTGACACACCTTTCAAATAATCGCTCAACATCTTGTTTCTTGTGTGGCTCATAGAAATGATCCAACATAACTTTCAGCGTCTTGGCAATTCCAAAATGACCCATTAGACCTCCAGCGTGCTTCTTTAATGAAATGATCTCGCAAAGAAGAGTTAGGAACAAACAAATGGTTATCATTGAAAAGAAACTCGTCTTGTGTAAAGTAATGGCCAACAACAAATTTCTCACAAGCTTTCTAATCGTTTATAAAATCAGAATAAGATTCATAAAACTCTTTAAGTTGCTGAAAATCCGAGAAAATTAGTTTCAAGAGTAGAAACGAGAATATACCTTCGCGATAGTGCATCAACAACTATATTTTCTTTACCTTGGTTGTACTTGATGACGTAAGGGAATGTCTCAATGAATTCTACCCACCTTGCGTGCCTTTTACTAAGCTTATTCTGGTCTTTTAAGTACTTTAGAGATTCATGATCAATATGAATAACAGACTCCTTTGGTCATAAATAATGCTGCCATGTTTTCAAAGCACGAACTAAAGCATAGAGTTCTTTGTCGTAAGTGGAATAATTCAACGTGGATCCTCCAAGCTTTCGCTAAAATAAGTAATGGGCTTCCTTTCCCACATAAAAACATCACCAATTCCAAAACCAGATGCATCGCATTTGATTTCAAATGTTATATGAAAATCTGGTTGGATTAAAAGGGGGGGGGGTATGAGTAAGGTTCTCTTTCAAGGATTGAAAGGCTGATTCTTATGATCACTTCAGTGAGTTCCTTTACAAAACGTCGATAAAAATCTGTAAGTTCATGGAAACTCCATACTTCGCTAACTAATTACAGACTTAGCCATTCTTGGATCGCTTTTACTTTCTCCTCATCGGCCTTTATTCCATATGCACTCACAACAAATCATAAAAACACAAGGCTATCCGTACAATAAGTACACTTATTAAGGTTACCGTAAAGCTTCTCCTTGTAATGAACATTCTGGACCGAATGAATGTGCTTGATATGTTCCTTGAAACCTTTACTGTATATTAAGATGTCATCGAAATAAACAATAACAAAAACTCCAATCAAGGCCATAAGAATATGATTCATTAGGAGCATAAGAGTACAAGAGGTGCTAGTTAATCCGAACGACATTACATGCCACTCATATAATCCATGCTTTGTTTTAAATTCCGTTTTCCATTCGCCATCTTCTATTATCCTAATCTGATGATATCTGCTTTTAAGATCAATCTTAGAAAAGAAGGTAGAACCATATAATTCATCAAGCATATCATCTAATCTAGGAATATGATGTCGATACTTCACCGTGATATTGTTGATTGCTTGTCGATCAACACACATGCGCCAGCTGCCATCTTTCTTAAGCAGAAGTAAAACGTGTACAACACATGGGCTCTTTCATTTTCGGATATGGCCCTTCTCCACAAGCTCATCTACCTGCCTATGTAACTCCTTAGTTTCCATGGGGTCGGTTCTATAGGTTGGTTGTTTTGGAAGTGAAGCTCCAAGAATAAAACCGATTTGATGTTCGATTCCTCGAATCGGTGGCAACCCCTTGGGATGTTCCTTGGAAAAAAACATCCTTATATTACTCTAACAAAGATATTATCTCACTTGGTCGCATAAACTCCACGTTAGTTAAGATCGAAAGAGCTTCTTTAAACACAAATAAGAGGATCAATTGGTGAGTGTAACAAAATTTCTTAATATCACCCGATTTGGCATTGAAGTTAGATTATTTCACGGGAATATCTTCTTTCTCCTCTTTTTTCTTGAGTCGTATCTAATCTTGATGTACTTCTTTTGGAAACAAATGTACCAAGACGGTTTTCCTACCATTAAACTCAAAAGAATGCTTTTTAGTAAAATTGTCATGCATAACCTTACAATCAGAATGCCAATGTCTTCAAAGAAGGATGTGGCAAGCTTCTATAGGTAGAACATCGCAAAGAACCTTATCCTCATACTTTCCAATAGGTACAGGAATTGTCATTTGGCTAGTCATGTTCAGCTCACCATTCTCATTGAGCCATTAAGCTTATAAGGCTTCAAATGTTTATTAATTTTAACCCAAGCTTTCTGACCATGGTATCACTTGCGACATTGGTGCAGCTACCTCCATCAATGATGAGGCTATACACTTTTCCTTGAACATAACAACGGGTATGGAACAAATTTCCCCTTTGCTCTTGTTCTTCGACTTTTTTTTGTATGTTTAGAGATCTTCTTGCAACCAACATGTCTTCTTTGAAAGGTTCTCCCTCATGCTCGTTCTCCAAATATTCTGATTTTTCTTCCTCGGTTCCCAACTCCCCATTGTTACGAAGAACCAAAGCTTTTTTGTTAGTGCATTCACTCACATAATATCTCGGATCCTTGAAGTTGATGCGATTCCTTTTCCTTTGTCTTTGTTAAACACCACTGGTTTTGCTTCTTCTTTAGGCATATGAACAAGTTTGTGACTCTTTGGAAAGCTCTTTTCCGCGTCCTTGAAGTAGCTCGTCTTTTCAGTCCCAAAATGTGATCGGGATTGAGCTTTTCTTTTAAGTTGTTGCTCGACCAGAATTTCTTTTTTAAAAATCTCCTCCATATCAACATAATTTTGCAGCTCCAAATTGTCTTGAATATCTCTATTCATTCCTCCCAAGAACCGAGACATTGTAGGTTCTTGATCTCCCGAAATATCAGCTCGTATCATAAGAAATTGCATCTTTTGAAAATATTCCTCAACTGATCACTGTCCTTGAAAAGCTTTCTTAATCTTGGATGAAGTTCTCGGTGGTAATGACTTGGAATAAACCGTCTTTGCATTATAGTCTTCATTTCTTACCAAGTCTCAACGGGGTTCTCTCCATTATGTCGATTAGACATTACTAACTAATGCCACCAGCTCAATGCATAGTCATAGAACTCCATAACAGCCACTTGAACCTTCTTATGCTCGTGATAATGTTGGCATCCAAAGATAATCTCGATCTTCTTCTCCCATTTGACATATAAATCCGCATCAGCTTTGTCGTGACATGGAGGAATTTTGAGTTTGAGACCATCAAGTTCATCTCTGTCTTTTTGCACATGTCTACGCTTTCTTTGACTACTTCTAGAGGAGGTGTTGTAGACATCGTAGTAGTTATTGAACTCATCTTGGTGCAATTTCTCCTGCTGCTCATGATTTCGCACTTCACTTCTCTAATTAATACACCTCCACTCAGTAGGTTACTCGGTTTGCTGCTGTAACATTCTGCATAATTCGTCAAATTGTTCTTCAAATTTTTGAGTTAAATCGGTGGTGATTTTAGCAGTGATTGCTTTAGAAAAAAGCTTTTCTGGTTTGCGGGATTGCTCACCATCTTCTCCCGTAATGATGTCCTGAGAAACAACAAAACACACAATCAGTAACTAGTTCTAAAGAAAAATATTGATTCTCTAAAACAAAACAACTTTTGAATCAAAATATCAATTTTTAACATTTTAATCAGATTCTGATAATTATAAACCAAAACAATTTGTGTTCTATGATGATTTAACACCTTAAAACAAGTTCTAGATTATAAAATTATTCAACAAAATTCGCAAATCACATAACTGAAATTAGTAGAATTTGAATGGTTATTTTCTTCTAATAATCGAACCAAAGAAATAAGAATAAGGAGCCAAAACTCAACTTCTAGAGTGACTCTGAAACCACTTGGTATGATTTTCCGAGGGTTGGGACTCTAGAATGGTTGAATAGGGGCTAAATCTTGCTGCTAAGAAACTGCAAAGCTTCAAAGATAAGGGAGATGGATCGAATGACCACATTAATGATCATCCACAATTTTTGTATCTCGAGTTAATTGCAAAAAGAGATTTTAAAATAAATCTAATGCTTAAAAAACAAAAAATTCTAATACTTTAAACATTTTAAAATCCAAATTTCCAACATTTTGATAGAAAAAGCCCAAACAAAAATGAGTTTTTAAAAAAGACATAAACTACTTTTTCAGCATTTTAAAACCTAACGTTTCATTTTGAGAACAATAACCCCTAGTGGCTAAAACAACCGATTTCATCAAATGTCAAATACGATCGCATTTTAGTTTTAGACATTTTTTTGTAAAGGAAAAGGTACTTCAGTTTGATATTTTTTATTCATCAACTTGATAAATAAATTTTAAAAAATTTCCTCACACCTTAGCTATGAATATGAGAATTTCATATCCTCTTCATAACTATAAGCTGCACCTCCGACTGAATTCTATATATTTAATAGATTAGATACGCGGTAGATTATAGTGTGAGTTTCTCATGTCTTATCTGTCGAGACTATCATTAGAGCTAGACCGACAATGACGATGTAATTAGAATCAGATGATTTATCAACGCCATTTCTCAAAAGAATTCGAAGAGTGATTTCAATATAACACTTAAAAGAAGAAAAACATGTTGACAAGAAAACATAGTGGTTCGAGAAAAAGATAGGTTTCATATAGTCATTGATGTTTGGAGTATTTTTGACCTTAAGAAATCTCTTGGGTCCAAAAGCACTACGACAAGCCTTAGCCAATAGCAGGGGAACACCGACAAATCTGGACGTAGAAAGTCAGAAGTATGCTTCTGGGCAGGAAGTCGGACGACTCTTCCATCTGGAAAAAAAACTTAAACGAAAAAGGAAATATTTCTAAATATAGAAGGATATACACGGTTTTCCTAATTCTAAGGGGATAAACACAACCAAAGCACTATAACTACAAGAACTAAAGGTTCATACAATATATCCACAAAAAACTCTAGAGACTAGACATTAGGTTAAGAGAGATTTAATATTTGTACGAGTACTAACATTCAAATTGCATTGTACTCGATTCCTCTTGATAAATATGTCACATCATTCTCTATTTCCTTTGCTATCTTTTGCTACCTTTGTTATCTCTTGCTTCCGTAGTATTACCAAAGATCTATCCCAAAACCATCCATAACAGTTTGACGCCAAAAGGAAGGGAGCTTTCAAACAAAAGCTATGTGACAACGACAAGAGATAATACCGACAACACGATCGTGATGCCCATGCAGACCGACACAAGCTACAATGAGATGAGATCTCAACTACAAACCTTACAAAAATGACTCGGGGAGATGTAGTAGATGAAAATAGAACAAACTCCCACTAGACCTAATGTGGTCATGGCTGCAGAGCTCCAAAGCCTCAAGCAATAGATGGAAGCTTGCACAAAGAAGCTCCAGGAAGACGCACATCGGCTGCAACGATTGGAACTTGAGAATGGGAAGTTGAAGGAGACAAACTCCACACTAACAAAAAACCAAGCACCAGGCCAACTATTCATAGTGCATGTACCTAGGATGCAAAACCTAAAGACCACGCCAGCCGATAACTAGGAGGAAGGAGAGACTCTGGCCACTAAAGGAAACCCGGGGAACCAAGATCATGTCCATGGTCAAGAGAACCGAGTGGAATTGCAGGGTCGACATGTTACAAACATGTCCCAACAGTCTGAGGAGGTTAGACGCCTGGAACTGATGTTCTCCAACAAGTTTGAGGCAATCCAATCGATGATTGAACTCCTACCTGGAGTTGCACCGCCTTTGAGAAGGAGAGCTTTAAGCTCTTATGCATACACTCCTTTCACTGAAGAAGCCGCACTCATCAACATGCCCATGCAAGTTTCCTTCCCCACCATGAAGCCATATGACGGAACTTCCAACGGAGACAATCACATTGCCCAATATAAGCAAAAGATGCTGACGGTGGCTGTTATGGATGTTTTTGGGGATGTTCTTTGGAAGCACTGTAGAAGCAATAGGTAACAACCAAAGCAAATAGAATAAAGAAAAACATTTTTAAACGATCAACAAAAGCAAGGTAAAATGCGGTTTGGGTGTCTAGAACACTTACAAATATCGAGTTTCTCTTAAGCTAATGTCTAGTCTCTAGGGTTTTTTTGTGAATAAAATTTTTGAACCCTTAGGTTTAATATTTATAGTGCTTTCGTAATGATTATCCCCTTAGAATTAGGAAAATCATGTATATCCTTAGATATTTAGGCATATTTCCTTTTCCCTTAGAAAATCTTTTTCCCTGGTGGTATAGTCGTTCGACTTCCTGCCTAGAGGCATACTTCCAGCTTTCTGCTTTTATCGGCATTCCGCTGCTTCTGACTTAAGGCTTGTCGTACTGCTTCTAAACCCAGGAGATTTCCAAATGTCGAAAATTCTCCCAAAATTTTGCCCCTTATTGCCCATGTTCGGTCTGAAGCTTGGGAATAAATTGTTGTCCTTGTATTTTGGCAAGATATAGAGACTTTTTCCTTTACCCTAGGGTTCTTGGAACTTCATCCAGGTTTTCGACTTCTGGCTTGGTTGTCTCGTCGTCTGGGTTTTGAATCGAGAATTCTTTGGGAAGCTTCTAACATTTCCTCGCTTACGGCTAATTAATCGTGTCCATTGATGTTATTTGAGAGATTTTGAAAAAGCAAGGAAGATATACCGAGATCCGTGCGTAATTATGGCGCGTGGACTCTTTTCCTTTTCCTCCTTCTTCTCTCTCGACACTTAATCTTTTTCTCCCATTTAATTTTCTTTCATAACAATTTTTCTTTAGCGCCTCCTTGCGATTTCTCTTCTCTTCCGGCCTTTTACACGCAATTTTTCTCTTTTCCTGACCCTCCCAGCGACTCACAAATTCAGGTATAGTCTGAATCCTTCTCTTTTTGTTTTTTAACTTAGGATTTCTTACATCCTGTTAGAGTTCTAGGGTATCATAGATTTTTTAGGAGCCTTTCTTTCGAGTCGACAATCTGAAATCAGGGCTCGTATAAGATAAATGGTGAGCCCCACATATGATTTTTCTCCTATGGCCTCTTCTTCTTTTGGGGCTAGGGTTCAAGGGACGCCTTATGAGAGAAGAGCCCTCTTTTGAATCTGATGAATCATCGGGAAGCCCGTAGGAAATAGGGCATGCACCGATCCCTGTTAGCTCTTCCCTTGCTCCTCTTGTGCTTAGGATTGGTCCCCACTCTATGATCAGGAGGATGAGGTAGGGGATCTGAGGCAGTAGTATTCCCTACATAGAGAAATGATCCTCGGGGCCTTGGGAGACGATGAATTGGATTCCTCTTGCCCTAGTGACGAGATAGCCATGTACGAGTGTAACACCTCTGATCGGGATTAGGTCAAAGTCAACTCAATTGACCGCACAACAATCAAACAAGAACATGAATGACCAATCAAGTAAATCTTCCCAAACGTCTCAATCAAAGATGTTACAACTACACAGCCAATTCTTTAACATGAGGTTCTCAGAATACATCCAATATCCATAGATCAATATCCGGGTATGTGTATTGTAATGAAATTAAGCCAAGGCTTCACAACCCTTAGTCTGAATCCGCTAGTTAGTTCGTCTAGGATAAGGACTAATATCATATGAAACCCATGTACCTTCCAAAAAGCATACTTTATATATATCGCTTAAGTTCAAACCATATCAAACTTATCACAAACAACCATTTCGTTTTATTACTTATTAAAATGTATACTCATTTAAAAAGGCACAAATATTACGCCCTATCACCGTGCTCAACATAACCTGCCGAAACTAATTTTGGTACGCCCCCAACAAGTCATGACCTCTAGGTGGATACCAATGAATCTCACAACACTCTACCCGAATTCCGGACTCACTCTGCGGGTCCCTCACTAATCGAACCCGTCGCAATCAAATCTGATTCCTCACCAAGGGAACCCGGACAAAAAAGTTATATCGTTCAAATCAAGGTTCAAACGATACAACACCATCATCATGCATAACATCACCTCATATTCATCACATAACACAATATGTTATACCTGCAAAACAAAGAGTCTAATGAGCAAATAATTTGTTCTGTGAGTTGGGATCCCTAACGATTAGCCATCCCCCCAATGGCCTCTAGGCAGATACCAATGAATATCACGACACTCTACCCGAGAGCCGGACTCACACTGCAGGTCCCTCACCAAGCGAACCCGTCACAATCAAATCTCGATTCCTCACTAAGCAAACTCGAGACAAACAAGTTATATCGTTCAAACCGAGGTTCAAACGATACAACACCATCATCATGCATAACTTCACCTCATATTTATCACATAACACAATATGTTATACCCCCCCTTGAGCCGAGACCCGAACGATATAACCCAATATCTCTCACAACCGTATACATCACACAATCATCATGCCATCAGTCATCATGCATCACACAATCACATAATCATCAATATCACACAATCATCGTCTTTAATCATTTACTTACGTCCGTCCATTTACTTATCCATTTACATCAAACCGAGACTCACATTAGATTTTAGATTAGGCTGTCGGATTTTGTTTTAGGTAGGTTCGGCTCCAACGAAAAATTCGACAGAGTTTCGAACCTCTAAAAACTGTAACTTAGATCAAGGAAAAAGAATTCCCCATGTTCTGTTAGTCGGAACCGGGATCCAAACCTACTTTTATACTTAGGTTACTAAACGACAAGGAAAAACCAAAGCTGGAAAAGTTTTACCTGTCAGATTCCTTTTCACATAATTTTCTACGTTCGGTTGGGTAAAACTATGTTCGGGAAGTGTTTTCTTGTGGGGAAAATGGGTATGGACAAAACTAATTTCCTAAGGGGGTATATATAGGGTGGATGGACGTGTGAGATGGGCTTGGGGAAGAGTTGGCCGCCCAAAACCGTCTAGTGGGAGAAAAATGAGTGGCCATGACTCAATGGTCGAGTGGCGCGTTCGGATGTTTCCACCCAGCTGCTTTGGTTGAAGCAGGCGGTCCTGGCAGGTGAAGCAGATAGTCTAAGTAGCTTATTCATTGATGGGTGTCCGAACCATAAAAGTTTTCCGAACATTCGGGACGATCTGGCAGGATTAGAACGTGCCGGATACACTATGGACAGTCGAAAAAGTTATGTTCTTCGATCGGAACTGAATTTTTTCGGGGAAAATTCTCGTAAATTATTCCCGAGGTCATTTCACCTCTAATAACTCAAGAATAATTTCCTGACTAATTCTCCCGATCATCTATAACGTTTTATGTTGAACCATCAGCATTTCCAATCCACTAAATTTCCCAAGGAATCTTCCCGTACCTTTACTTCTTCTAAATACCAACTTTAAATTTTAAGCTCCTTCTCACGCTACTCAATTAGCACTCAGCTTTACCGATCCACACCATCTGGCTCATTCAACATGCATCCTTTGCATTTTCTCACTCGGCAAGCATTTCAGTCCGCCTTAAGTAGAAGTCTCTCCGACCAATCTTAACCGTGTGTCACTATGACTACTATCATAAGTCCATTGGACTTTATTTCTAATTTTTTGTCACTTCCGTTCGAGCTGCAGACTTTCCCGGTACCTTGGGATTTTATCCAAACTTACTAACATTCATCTTGACCATTCAATTCCACAACATTCTCTCATGCTAAAACCGCTTTGAGGTTTTACTCGCACCTTTTTCAATCGTCAAAACGAAAATCGTTCACTAAAACCGTGTTTGGTTAATCTCCTTGGCTATTATCCTTTTCCGACCACTAATCAGATCTCGCCTGTCTCTTAATTTTTATTGAGGGTCATTACATTCTCCCCCCCCCCTTCAATAGAATTCCTCCTCGAATTCTTGAAGAATACATCATCACCTTAACTTGTCATATCAACTTTCACTCTACTTTTCTAGATCATTATCATTCCTTTTCTCCATTACCTTTTAAATTCTTTGTCATTTCTTCCTCTTTTCTCGGTTTTTCCTTCAATCTTTGAATTGTATTCCATTCAATCTTTGAATTCGATTCATTTAGTACTTAACCCATACAATCCTCCAATGTTGAACTTCCACCGACCACATTCGGTCTTGATTATCTTTCTTCTTCCAATCCTTTATCCAGTTTGTTGTATCACTCATAGTCCAGATCAAGTCAACTTCCCTCAATCTACTGTGCAACAATTAACCAAGAATATGCACAATAAATCGAGAAATCCTAACCTTTCACCAGACAGAGAATGATACCACTACTTCAGATTCATTGCATCTTCATACTTCCACCTTTTCTTTTCATCGTATTTCTGCTTCTAGCCTGGATCAGGTCAAAGTTGCCTTAATAGGTCGTGCAACAATCAAATAAGAACATGCAAAAGAAATCAAGAAACCCTTATCCTTCACCAAATGAAAGATGCTACAACTACTTCTTTTGATTATCCATTCTTTCTCGCCCTCATATTATCTCTTCCTCCATTCTTCAATAGTTGTGTAAATCTTCTTCTCATTTCTTCCCTTTCCTCTCATCCTAGTTTTGGGGTTTCAAGCATCTTCTTCCTTATATTCCGAGTTATAACCATATTTATTTTTGTACATTCCTCACATACATTCATCTTTTTTAGACTTTTCCCTATGGTTTCCTACCCATAGACTATTTTGGTAGCTTTGAATTGATTTTATCCTTAATTACTTTAGTATTCTTCAGCATTCTCCAACATGCTTTTTATCCACTCTAACGTCTGGAAATATCCACCTCTTGCTCCGCCTATCTCTTGTACTTCTTTCAATTATGTCCTCCTACACTTCCTTGTCTCCCATTTCTGATTAATCTGATAGCATTTTCAATTCTTTAAATTACCCAAGGATTCGTTCTAAATCGACTCTTCCTTCAAAATCCCAACTTGAAAATTGAAGTGTCACACCATCTAATTGGTCTCTTCTCTATCCTTTAGATACATTCTCCTCCCGAAGTAGCATTCGAGTTTCCATCCTCGACTTCTATCTATTATATCATGGTATCCTATCCATGATATACCCAACTCTTCTCGAAACCTTTCTCACTTCCACTATTCCAATCTTCCTCATCCTTTGCTTCTTATTTCCCATGGTTAGAGATTTGTTATGTCCTGATATCTACCTCTCCTCTTGCCCACACGACTTGTAAGTTCATGATTCTTGAAATTCTTCTTCACCTTACGATATCGTTATCTCCCATGGTCGGAATCACACCTTCTTCCCTTTATTTTAGTTTCTACCCCATACGTAGTCAGTCACATACGATAGTTTGATTTCCTTTCGACACATCTTCGTCTTTCTTCCTTCCGTTACTCCATCAATTTCCCAAGACTGCTCCATCGTATCTGACTTAATGCCACAGTAACTAATTCATATTACATCCTCCATCATACTCTAAACCTCTGTTCTTCATTCATATCTTTGATACATAACCTGCCTCTATCTTATTCAGAACATTTTTTGTCTTGTGTTGCTCCCCACAACTTCCTTTTACATGAATTCATTTCTCGTGTCTTCTTATCTAATACCTCTATATCCCCAATCACAATCCTCCTCATTTTTTCCTCATTACTTAATACTGAGGCTCACCTTCGTTACATTCTAACATCATACTTTCGTGATCAACCATCATCACCGACTTAGAATGAAGGTTTAGGCTAAGGTTTTCTAACGGCTCACACTTTAGCTTTTATTTTCCTAAAAGTTTTCTACGACTCGAATAGTCTTAACCACACCAAGACAACTAACGACACCTTCGTGGTGCCGAACGATACATAGGTGAATCCATCACATAACAATTTCGCAACAACTTTTCAATCAACCAAAACTCGAATTCTACTTTCTCATCACGTAGGCATCACTTCTATCATTCAATTCTACCTGCAATACTATTATGCAATTACACAATTAATATGCAAGGCATACATTTCAATCAACATCCAATGAGTGAAAATCAAACTTATCTGGATCTAGGCCCTTGTGAGGCTATGAAGGTTCATATTATCCTAATTCAAGTACTTACTTATTTACCAATTGCCCTACGCTTCGTAGAAGTAACTTGCTTAGTAGATTGCTGCCAAAGGCAAGACTTTTCATAATGGCCCATCTGTACGTGCAAAATACAAGTAAAATAACTTAAGGCGCGCTTTATGTACTGGTTGTTTGGGCATTCTTTGGCCAAATACTCAGGTCGACCATAATTGTAGCAACTAAGCAGATCATCCTAGGATGTACTTACTCGTTCAAGTTTACTTTTCTCTTGGCCTCGTACTTCATTCAAATGCCTTTCAGAAGTTTCTCGCATCTCTTGTAAACCATGCTCCTTAGGTTGTATCATTGATCCCATCATTAATTGTTCCGCAACTATTGCCTCTTCAAATTCATAGCTCGCTTCACCAGTTCATACAAATTATTAAACTTCACCACTTGTAGTCGGCTCCGTAAGTCTGGTTGTAGACCCCTTAAAAAATTTCTAATTATAGCACCTTCCTTTTAGGGTCCATAAGGAGTGTACATCCTAAGTCGAGGGAATTCAGCTTCATATTCTCGAACATTCCGCTTCCCTTAAGTTAGCTCCAGAAATTGAGCCTTTAATCGATCTCATACCTCCACTGGAAAATACTTCTGCACACCTTCCTTCTTCAAATTTCACATTGGATACATCTTCTTTCATAGTATTTCCCCATATTATCCCACCAATCTAAAGCATCCTTTATCAGGTAATAAACGGCGATATCTTCCTTGAATACCTCCGGACATCGGGTTGCAACAAAAGTTTTCTCCGAATCCCTCAACTATGCGTCAGCTTAAAAGAGGTTAGTTCCTCCAGGGTATGTTGTGGTTCCAAGATGGTTCATTACTCTTACCATTTGAAGATAGTCGAAAGGTGATGTTGATAGCTGGACAAGTCAATCTGCCATCACTTTAGACTGTTGATTGATTCAGTCAAGTATATCGTGAACCAAAGTAGTTAGCAGATATATACTCCTCACAACTCCTTGTATATCTTCACAGTTTCAATTATATAGCTTGTAAACTCCCAAATCACTTTGCCCTTGCTCAGACGTAAGCTGCCTTGGTGATACTTTTCTTTGGATCTTCACACTATCATCTCTTGTCTCATCATCCATTCTTACATCCATATGGGGGTTATCTAACAGCTTCACATTCGTATGTCGAGTTAGGTTCATATACAACTCTATAGTTGTGGGACGTCTCCATATCACGATACCATTCTAATCTATTTAAATCATGTTATTCGTTGTCTTTTAGAGTTCCCTCCGTCTCTTTACCATCAAACAATCTTGAAGACATTCTGCACCATTGCCAAGGGTAAGTCCTAATCACAACTTACCTAATAAAAGGAGCATGTTGGCTTTCAAAACTAACTTTTGCAACACTTTAACTAGATAAAACATTTGAAAACAGGATCCAATGTGAACATACAAATACATGCTCGGATACCACCTTCGTTGTAACACCCCCAATCGGGATTAGGTTAAAGTCAACTCTTTTGGCAGCATAACAATCAAACAAGAACATGCATGACCAGTCAAGTAACTATTTCCAAACATCTAAATCACAGATGCTACATCTACACACCCATAAATTTAACCTTAAGTTCTCAGAACAAATCCGAGATCCCTATATCAATATCTGAGTATGTGTATCCTAACGAACTCAAGCCAAGGCTTCACAACCCAGGTCTGAATTCGCTAGTTGTATCGTCTCGTACAAGGACAAATATCATATGAAATCCACATATCTTTCAAAAAGCATACTTTATATATATCTCTCTCTGTGTGTGTGTGTGCGCGTGTGAGTGTGCGTGTGCGTGTGCGTGTGCGCGTGCGCGTGCGTGTGCGAGCTTGCGTGCGTGCGTGCGTGCGTGCGTGCGTGCTTGCGTGCGTGCGTGCGTGCTTGCGTGCGTGTTTGTGTGCGTGCGTGTGTGCGTGTGCGTGTGCGTGCGTGCGTGTGTGTGTGTAGGTTCAAACCATATCAAACTTATACACGATCGACCATTTCGTTTTATTACTTATTAAAATGCATACTCATTTACCAAAGGCACAAATACTACGCCAGCTGCACAGCTCCTTTCCGACCAAAAAAATCACCACTTTAGCTACCTGCAAAACAAAGAGTCTAATGAACAACTAATTTTCTCAGTGAGTCGGGTTCCCTGACGATTAGTCAACCCCCAATACGCAATAGTCATTAAACAATCAATCAATCGATTATTCATGCATCGCAAAAAATAAACCATCAAATAATCCAAGCATAGCATAAACCGAATCACAATCATCCACTAGCCCGAGAGTTGTTGATCCCGTTGGATCATCGAGGCTTTCCCCACGCCATTGGTAATTGCACCCACCATAATCAAAAATCTAATGTACATCCCTTCTTGCGCCCATTGACTCTTGACACAAAGTCTAAAAAGCCGATAATCCGGATCACACACACTTGCCGCATTGTTATGTAGCTTTCCAGCACTGGTCAGGGGTAGCTAGCCCTATCACCATGCTCAAAATAACCTGCTGAAACTAATTTTGGTACGGTTCCAACAAGTTATGGCCTTTAGATGGATACCAATGACTCTTGTGGGAACCGAAATTCGCACTGTCGATTTTCGTAATCAAAGGAAAGCCTGGAAACCCTAACTTTCCTTGAGGTCCTGGATTTCTGCTAAACCAAACAAGGAGAGATCAAAATACGAAGAAACAGACGACAAAGTAAAAGTAAAAAGAAAATCGAAAATCAAAGTAGAATAATACAGATCTTATTCCGAATCTGCGTTGAGCGTTACAACAGGTGATAAGTCGTGGCCATGAGAGCTATCAGCGAGTATCCTAGTTCTAAAAGCGTAAGACTTGTAATGAAAATAAAACCTAATTGCTCTAAGTGTGAATTGTGAAAAGTTTATGTCTGTTCTCGTTCTTCTCCTTAGCCTCCCTTATATATACCTTCGTAGGTTAGTCCAGTTTCCTTTTCCGCCCTAGATTTGAGTATATTTTTCCGTGGAAATATTTCTTTTTTCGAGAATATTCCTTATCTTCACGATTTTTCCATATTTATCTCCAGTCTTTAATTTTATCACGTTTTTCGTTTATCTTTCCTGGAACTCGGGTAAATCGTTCGCGCAGTTGGACCCTAAATCGTAGGTGGACTTTTATCGCGTTTTGGACCTTCCTGGACCATTTTTCGACTAAATGATTTTTACGATTTCTTTCGGAGAAATCGTTATTCATACGATTACGCGGTGATGGTTTCGCGAAATGATAAGATCAATTGTATAGTTAAGACAATGTCGATGTTCGAGTTAACCTTTATCGTTTTACACGATCTATACGAAGTTTTTACGAAAAGAACAAGTCGTTACGATTATTATCGCGAAACTTTAACAGAAACTCCAGTCGAAACGAAACAAGATACAATCAAACCGACATTCGAAGGAGAAGATTATCGAGAGGACGTGGTATAGTCCACCATGGGGGACTAGACGTTGTCCGTATCTAGTCGCCCAATGGGCGACTAGACTTGTTACGAGTCTACTCGCACATTGGCGACTAAACTTGTTACGAGTCTAGTCGCCCATTTGGTGATTAGACTTTCCAAGAGTCTAGTCGCCCGTTCGGCGACTAGACTTGCCGTTGTTCGTGTTGTTCGTGTTTTTGGAGCGACGTGGTTATTTGACATTTACATGACTTCTTATCGCTCCAAAACATGCCTATTTAGATATCTCGGGAGTTATTCGGAAGTCTTGGGCATTGATTTTGATATTCTCACGCTTAGTTGCTCGTGAGTGACTAGTCTTTTTGAAGCGATTGCCTATGGTCGGCTAGACGCAGAGTTTTGATGTTTGGTTGAGAGGAGATCGTCTAGATGGCAAGAGTCTCGGAGTTGATAATCCTCTTACAATTTTTGTTGCCGAAAGAGAGACAACATTTCTGTTGTGCTTTTTAGGCATTGATTTCGTCATGACCATTTTGACCCGAATGGTTAGCCCCTCAGTTTCCAAGAATCATTGGAATGTTCTTGCAAACTTTAAAGCACGTTAGGTAAGTTAGGCGGGATCGATGGCTAAAAAGTCCGAGGATGAATAGTTAGTCTCCCTTTCTATAATATGAGGAGTAACTTTCCAAATCTTTCAATTGCTCATTTTCACAAGAAAAAATCATTAAGGTAAAAACTCCTTATCCTTTCCATCTCTCTCTCCTCTTTTGTGTTATGGCTTTGAATGCTCAAGTTTCCGTAAAAGCTTTACTGTCGATTTTTGACCCCGAAGCCTACAAGTTCGGGAAGATGACGTCGTATAGAAAATCGAATTCTTGCCGCACTGGGTCGATCCTGAGGAAGTAAGGGAGTAATGGCGTGTTTCGTGTGATATCAAAACTCCATTGCCCGACTCATGGTGTCCGCCGGGATCGACCTTCAAAAAGGATGCTAGTAGGCCGAGCGGGTGCCGAGAATCTTTCCTCGTCGTCATCTGTGATTCCTGCCGAGTTTGGAGGAGGTGGAGTTTGGGATGCCGAAGGTCGGAGAGGATGCTGATTCTCCACCTCGTGTTTTCTTTACATGCTACGAAGCGTATTTGTTGTTTTGTCGACTATGGTTCTCATTCCGGAGATCATAGTCCAGTTTTTAGACCGCTATGGCTTATCAATCGGCCAGCTCTCGTCCGAAGGTCTTTAAAACCTTGTCGAACTCTTGGTTTTGAGTTACGAATGAGGAATGAATCTAAACGTCGACTATCTATTGGCGTTTTTGTCTCCGAAGGCCACGAGTTTGCCTCTTCGGTATTGTCTCAAGCCGAGGAACAATATGTCGGTAATTCGATCGTTTACGTCCAATTTTCACAATTGGAACAAGAAATACTTCTTCGTTCGTTTAGACAATGCCTCTGTCGAGGACCAATACATTTCTTCCTTTAGGCGTAGATGGGGTTCCGCGGGTATCGCTTTCGATACTCTGATCGTTTTCTTTTCATTTGTGATATCTGATAATTATTTTATTTTGCAGTTTTCAATCCCCTTCCCCTGCATCCGGAAGATACTTACGTCGTTAGGAACCTTCATCGAGACGGTCCGTTCAATTGGGGTTACTTTTCCCCACACCGAGTTCGCAACGCGGTTACGTATCACAAGAATTGGATACAGCCCGACGCGGTTACAGGAGAGGATTTAGAACCGACCATGAATGGCTTCACTCCACACGAGATGCCTCTTGACAAGGAGAGGGAGAGGTCTCCCCGGAACGAGTGCTTGTCCGCTAACGGGGGCAGCGTTACCGAGGACAGGAGGGGATCGTCCGAGGGGGCGTGGTACCACGATCTCCTCGGCAGAAATGGAAGCGGTCCGAGTCAATTTTCAATGTTGCTTTTAGGAGAAGGGTCAGACTTGGATGTCTTCCTTGCTTCTTTTGATGCCCCGTCGCATCAGCCTGCGGTTGATGCGGGATTCGTCAGATTGGGGCATTACGCGGAGGCCTCGCATTAGTGCATGTGGGTTAGTTTACGAGCATATGACACGATTCCGTTCACTTATATGACATCGCCCCTAACCTTTTAAAGGATTGCTCATTTGCAGGGTCTCCACGTAATGGACGAGGCCCTTAGGAAGAGCAGCTTGGAGGCGCAGATGATGTACATACAATTTCATGCATATTTTATTGTGTTTTAGTTTAGTTTTCATTCATTTTTAGGTTGTAAATAAGCATATTAGCCTTATAATGCATCATTTAGAGTCTAGAATCTAGTTTAGGCATATCTTGNTTTGCATTTGTAGGTACAACCTTGGAGAGCACTTTGAGAGCTTGAGATGATGGATTCTAGGAGCTAAAATGACCAAGAATCAAAGGGAATTAAAGGCTAGAAGCAAGATGTTTTCGTATTTTGTCAGTTTTTATTACGGTTTTCATTCGAGAATTACGGTTTT
>OVAN01005170.1:0-24053 GCA_900406275.1 Anastatica hierochuntica | reverse complement strand
ACATGAATTACAAATCTAATCTACATTAAGAAGAAACTTACTCAGTTGTTTAAGCAAAGACGAGAATATTTCGATTGCAATTGCGACGTGTCTCTGAAGGTTAGAAACGGCGAGATCGGCGGCTCGCGGTGAGCTGAGGAAGAGATCGGAGGTGAGCTCAGATGTGGAAGAAACCGAGTTTTTTTTTTACGATTTCAGCAATTGATTTTTTTTTAAAATTTAGACCAAACCTTTTAAATGATTAAGAGTATCTCAAATGGATGAAGTAAGCAAACCCTCTACTTCAGTTAAAGACTTTCTCATTAAGGGTCTAATGGGAATATCACAATAATAGTGGCATACAGATTATAGAGTGGCATATGAGATTTTTTTTCCACAAAATGTGGCAATTACGATCGTTTCGGTAGGTTTCAGGGTGGTTTTTTGGACTATGAGTTTCGGTAGGATAAGGCCCAATGAACGATGACAAAAAAAGGCCCAATAAACAGGTTGTAACATTTCCTTGGTTTCTTCGATCCAAAAAACACGGTTATTATGCAAAAAATAAAAAGGTGACGTGGCAACATAATATGGGTTCACAAGATGCTCACGTGGTGAGTCCCGCAGAGAAGATGTGGCAAAGAGATGGGCTTTCTCTAGCAGTTTAGGTGGCGCAATGTGAGCTCAAAAACAGCTTTTTTTAATTAGTAATAGATTTTTGATCCGCTACAGGCGGACTTGTGTATTTAATATTTCTCTATTTGAAATTAAGTTTCATCATGCTTAAAATTTTGTAATTCAAAAACCAGTTAAATCATGTTACCAAACTTCTCATCTAGATTCTCTTGTATCTTTTTTTTTTTAAATCATTATATTACTTATATTTATTTTTAGTATAAGTAAAAATCTATAAAACTATTTAACTTATTACAATTATCTATTATATTAACACAAAGTCCTATTTTTTATCTACTTAAAAAGTTGTCATTTAAGTTTGGACTTATTCAAATCATTAGAAGTAATTATTATATTTATTATTATTTGATTAACAATACAATATAACTTCCTAAATCTCGTCCTAGATTCTCTTAATATTCTTTAGAGAAAAAAACAAAAAGAACAAATCTTATTTGGTGTTTAATATCTTGAAATTATTATTTTGAAAATACCAAAAAGAAAATATTTACAAAATAAAAATATTTTTAGTTATATAATATTAATATATAATTAATCAGTTGTATAATAAAAATCTCGATTTAAAAAAATAAAAACATAATAATGAAATATCAAAAAAATAATTTTCTAAAAACTAATTTAATTCTATAAATAATAATAAACAAAACAACTTTGTCTTAAATATCTTTAAATATATATTTTATATGTAGAGGTGAGCATTCGGGTCGGGTTTCGGGTCAGATTTTTTTGGGTCGGGTCCATTCGTATTCGGATTTTCAAATACCTAAAGTTTAGTCATGTACGATTATTTTTCGGGACGCATTCGGCTCTGATCCAATTTAGTAGCGGAAAATACTGATATACCTGAAAATATTTTGACTTCGGATTCGGGTATCTTTGGGATTTTCATGTTTGGATTCTGGTATCTTTGGGATTTTCAGGTTTGGATTCGATTTTTTTCGCGGATTTCAGGTTTTGGGTTCGTTTTCGGGCTCATGATATTTGGATTTTTAGGTTATTTTTCGTTTTGGATTTGAGTTTATATTCAAAGTTTCTGATTTTTCGGTTATTTTGAGTTTTGGGTTCGGGCTTAGATTTTGAATTCTCGAGACTTTTTGATATTTTTGAAGTTATCGGATACATGTTCGGGTTCAGATTCGATTCTGATAATATTTGATACCTAAAATACCTTGAAACAAAATCCGTGCGGATATTTGTCTCAGGTTCATTTATGTTCAACTCAGTTGTATTTAATAAAAATATACCTGCGCATCGCGCCGATTTAACTCTAGTTTTTTTTTGTTTAAAATAACATCAGATAATACATATTTTGAAATAAATAATATAATTTAATTTTATAATATCTATATATATTAATTAGTTATGTAATACGGAAAATCTTATCTTGGGAAAAACTTAAAAACATAACAGTTACAAATATAAGAAAATAATTTAATTATTTTAATAATAATAATATATAAATAATTAATAGTTTATATTTTTATAATAAATAAAAAAATTTAAAAATCTTTAAATTAATACAAACATAGAACATAATTGTCTTTAACACTTATTGACTGTAGTTATTTCTTATGAATGTAATATCTGTAAAAATTACAATAATTCTTTTTAACAAACACCTTAATTTTCTTCATTGTCTTCATTTTCTCCATTGTTCTAATTAAAAGTTATATTTTTAAAATGATTCATACTACATGGTAATTAAGATTAATATTATTACAAAAAATGAAGTATGATTTATTCATATTGGTAACACTTTACTCGACAAACGAAATGATTAATCTTAACTATAATTTACAAGTTAGAGTTGAATCCGCGCACAACGTGGATATATTTTTAATTATATATATGTTTGATTGTATATTATTTTGTATATTATTTTTAAATGTAGCTATTAGTTTCAAATTTTTTATTTCTAAAAATTTTCATATATAATAAAATTAGATTAATTAACTAAAAATATTATGTGGTTAACAAATAAAATTTTGTTTGTTTTACACTATTTTAAGTTTTATCATAAAAAATTATTTGCTTATGTAAATAAATAATATTTTGTGGATACTATTTTTTAACCAATTTGGTATTTGAAAAGTGTATATATTTATTTATATTTGATAAAAAATGTTTACATTTATTTACATTTATTTATATTTTAAATTAGATATTATTTATATATACTCTATTAACTAATACCAGATAAATGACAATATAGTTTCTTTGATAAAAGAGATATAATATTTTTACACTAATATAATTGACAATATATTTTACTATATTACCCCTAAGACAAGACAAAAAGCCAAACCTGAAAACCGAACTGAATTTGATCCGAAAAATACAAAACCGAATATGAAAATACATGTGAAAAAACACGAAAGGATTTCATGTTCAAGTATTTTAGGTTTCAAGTTTTATCCGAACCTGAAACCCGAAATAGTATATGGGTGTCTCGAACTTTTGCACACACATGTACATACACCCCTACCCTTATATTATTATACCCATATATTTGTTTATGTTAATCCAGAAATCTCGAAGCCCAATCATGAAAAACCCAAAAAATCAGAAAAATCCGAACCGAACCAAACTCGATAAACCCGAAATACTTGAAAAAACACCGAAAAATCTGAAAAATTGGAGAAACAAAAAAACCGAACATAAATTTGAAAATACTCGAATTCGAAAAAAGTATCGAATTTACTCGAGTTTTAATAATTTAAAAAACCTGATCCAAAGCCGAAAAACCTGAACCGAATCCGAACTGAACTTTTTTAAAAACACGGACGGATCATATAGGGCTAGAGTTCAGGATCCGAATCTGAACCAAACTCGATTTGAACTCGACTGGGACCGCGTACGCGCAATCCTAGTTATACATATATTTACACTAAAATAATATAATATTCATATATACTATAATATATTTATTATAAAACTAATATATGATTTAATCTATAGTCTTGTATTGAACATTAATATATATTTATCAATACATGTATGCTAACACGTTAACTATATAAATATTGATACATGTAAAATATATAAACTAATGAATAATAATAACATAATTATATATAAACTAATTGAAGATTTTATTATGGGTCGATTTAGATGAAAGTTATATTGTATTGTTAACTAAATATTTATTGATGTTATAATTATTTCTAATGAGTTGTGAATATTCCCAATTTTTAATGAAAACTTTTTTAAGTAGATAAAAAGTAGGATTTTGTTTTAATATAATAGATTAGATTTTGATCCGCGCTTTCAAAGCGTTGATAATTTTTTTGTAAAATGTAATAAAAAAATAAAGATGATATGAGTTTTAATAGTATAGATAAACTATAGTAAAAAATATTATTATTGATTGTATTAACGATATCTATTGTCGACTCGGTTTCGAAATGAAATTTAATTTCTTCTACCATATATTTATATCATGTGCTAAACAATGATATTATTATAAAGTCAATTCATTGTATTAATGTTGTACGGTTTTCTATTGTGGAATACATAATTATTCTTTTGAACATCGAATTAATATGAATATTTTTAAAAATACATAGTCATTTTCTATATTTAAATTTTTCATAATTTAAATTTTCTAATATTGATGTTAGAGTTTATTCCGCACGATAAAAGATTTTATGAAAGACTTTTTCAATTATCATAAAAGAATACAATAAATCATCCAATATATTTGCATTGAAAACTAACTATACTGTGTAAAATATGAATAAAATTTATTTTTTATATATATAAAGATTTTGGGGATTATTTTTTTAAGATATGATTAAAAGGGTGCACACCACACGTAAACAAAGGTTGTTGTGGTTCTATTTTAATAGAAATGATTTAAGTTAAGTTATAGTCCTTGAATTATTACGTAAGTAAAGGATTTTTGAAGTGATGTTCAAAGGCTAATTAAGTAAATAACCATAGGGTTTTGATTATTTAAATTTTAAGGAGTGGGGGTTTTACAAAAAAAGCCGGTAAAACCCCCTTGTTACCAAAAAAAGAAATAGGGCTAAAATGGTAAAATACAATCTTGGGATATTAATTTTAAATAATCTAGGATTTTTGGTTATTTGTTTCAATTTCTCTACACAATATTTTGCAGTCTACGTTTCGGTTGATTAGGTTACGAACAAAAATCTTTTTCATTAAAATATGTTGGTTGCTAAAACCAAACTATGATGAAAAGACTTAGAGGTTTTGAGGGAAAAAGTATTTTATTTCAAGAGAAGAGAGGTGGCATCATGGATAGCGAGGTCACTGTTACAAGAAGAGTGTGTAAGCTAAAAAGATCGGATCCCTTTCTCTGTTCTCCTCCTTCTCCTTTTATAAGCGTTTTCCCTTGATTAGGTCGTTCTTTCCCGCCAGTTTCCATATGATCTTTTACTAATTTGCCCTTGTCCTATTGTACTATGTCTGATTTGCTTTATCTGTGGCCGAGCAGGTCTGTCGCATGAGTACACGATTGTCGAGAAGTCCATATTGTTGGGTATGGGCTTCTGCCGTCTGTTCAGAGGTCATGAGCCCTCTGACATGCTTTTCTGTATGCTTCCACCGTATTTCACAGTCTCATTCCTTGTAATCCTCGTCGTTTGTCGTGTTCTCGCTCTCAGGGAATGATGTCATTATGTCTCCTTTGTACGGTCCTTCGAGGTTCCCCTTGTCTCGAGGCGGGAACTATTCCGTATGTCTCACCTCGGATTTCCATCCTGAGGTGTAGACTAAAGTTGGTCCTCGTAAATGGGCTTTGATACTCTGATGGGCCTTCTTCTCTTTTGGATCCTATTTTCTTTCGGCCTTATTCTGGTGAGTCGAGGCTCGATCGGAGGGTGTGAATCCCTCCTCCAACATTTAGCCCCCCCCCCTCGGTTTGATTATTGAGACGCGGGTCAATCGAAAAGGCAATGAGCAAGCCTCGGGGACTTGATGGTATCTTTATTGCGGATGTGACTTTTGCATCTGACGCGTGCTTTAGGGGTTTTTTTGTCTTGGAAGTCTCGTTTTGCCGCCGGAACGTCCTTTCAGTTTTCCCATGTTGTAATTAATGCTTTCGTCTTCCTATAAAATGGGGACTTGGAGTCGTTTCAGAGTTATCTTTTGGCGAATCACAGATATCTTCTTCCTTTTCTCTTTATTCTTTCTCTCGATAGGGTTTTTGTTCTTTGTTTCCTTTGCTTTCTCCTGGATCTCCGTTTGATTATGTTGGTTGGTCTCGCCGCTTTGGTATTTTTTTTTCTTCTTTCTGGGAACGGTGATATCTACGCGTGGCGATTCTTCTCCCTCCTCTGTTTCCGGTGGTCTTCGGCGCTTGGTGAGGGGACCTCGCCGTGAGCCTTGCCGTCGAGACTCCCTTATTTCTCGTTGTGGGGTTGAGGGTTCCTCCGGTGTTGCGCGTGGTCACGACGTAGCCGTAGATCTGTCCAGAAGGGATGTGGTAGGGTCTTCTCTGGTGACGTCTCAGTCTGTCCAGGGTTTGGCTGAATCGTGTGGCTTTTCAAGAGAGCTTGCGATTCGCGTTCCCAGGTCTGGTTGTCGTCCTTGGGATGCTCCCGAGGGGTTCTTTTCCGTGCTCGAGGCCTATTTTTTGGATTGCGGACTTTGGTTTCCTTTACCACGTTTCTTAGTGGACTTTTGTGAGCGCCAGCTGGTTGATGTTGCTCAGTTGATTGCAGTCTCGATCCGCCGTTTGGTTGGTGTCGTGGTCCTTGCTTCTAGGATGGGTATGGCGGTGTCCTGTGAGTTTCTAGAAAGGGTGATGTCAGTCAGTGCGAGCCCTGATCTTCCTAGGTTCTTTTCTGTCGACTTTAGACCTGGGATGAGATTGGTTACTGGGGTCGAGAGTGGGTTAGGACAGTGGAGGCGTCATTATTTTTTGTTGCCCTTAGTAAGGATTCTGTTATGGGGTCGTTTGCTTCCTTTGGGTGGTCGTTCTCCGATATTACTAGTAGAGGTCCTGGTTAGACGTGGGCCCGTATCTTTTTGCGACTTATCCCTTGTTCTAAAATTGTGTCCTTGTCTTTTTTGCAGTTGATCCTCCCTGTTCGAGCTGTTCTCCTAGTTTTGAAGCTGATCTTCCTCATATCCTTTGGATTCCTGATCGTCGATGGCATTCAATTTTCGACCCCTTTGTGATTAACCAGTTTCACTCTTCTTCCTTTTCTCCTCGTAAGTTTTGGTGTTTTTCTTCGTTTGTTTGCTGTTGTTGCTTTTGCTTAAGTTTTGTTGGTTCTTGCAGGTACCATGAAGATCAATCTTCTTAATGTCCCCAGCTATGCCGAGCAGAAGCGGCAGAGGATCCTCGCCGAGAGGGCGAGGCGTTCTCAAGAGATCGATTCTTCTGAGCAGGCTGCGCCTGAGGCTCGCTTGGACCCCCTTCAGGTTCCTCCTCCCTTGGAGGTTGTGTCCGAGGAGAGGCTTGGTGAAGGCGTCGAATCTTCCGAGCCTGTAGTCGAGGTTCCTGCCGAGCCTTCTGTTGTTCTTCCTTCTTCGGGGGCTGGCTCCGAGGCGCGGCCTATCGAGGTCACGGAGGAGTTCCTGATGATGAGCTTCCGCTTGTTGTCATCGATCCCCTGAAGGGGTCGATTCTGTTCCAGACTCGACCGCCGACTCCGAGCGTGCTGAGAAGAGGTCAAGGGATCGGGAAGACCAGGAGGGTCGTTCTAATCCTAAGAGGGCGAGGGCTACTCATGCCTTTTCCTTCCAACATGCTGACCACACTCCTCTTGTGATGAATCAGGTGAAGTGTGCGGAGTTGTTTTTTAATTTGAAGCTTAACCCGCACATGCCTCGTCCGACGTTACCCGCAGACGGGGAGAATTACGAGAGGTTGTCTGCTGATGGCGTAGCGGTAATATTTCTTTCTTCTGAAATATATAGTATCTTATATATTTCTCTTTCTTTTTTTTGAGACGTGTTCTCTGTCTTGCAGTTTGCTGCGAGCATCAATATCGAAATCTCGTTTCTCCACTCGAGGATGGAGGCGGAGCGCCAAAGGGCGGATGTGGACAGTCTTATGGCCGACGACCTCAAGAAAGAGAGCGCCGCGCTGAAGGATGCCCTTGCCCGGGCCGAGGCCAAGCTGGATGGGCAACAAGTATATTTTGAACGCACTGTTTTGTCGTATCAGCGGGCCTCTAAATGAGTTTGTATCGTCAACAAAGGGCGGAGGCCGAGGCGACGCGTCTTGCTGAAGAGAACAAGGCGCTTCAGGAGAAGCTCGAGGGGCTCAAGGCTCGACCAGGGGCCCTAGAGAAGGAGATTGTGGGCTTGAGGGTGCAGCGGGACGAAGGCTCGGGAGAAGCTGAGCTCCGAGAAGGACCGTCTTCGGAAGTCGAGGACGGAGTGGGCTACCCACGAGAGGAACGCGGCTGAAGCAAAGCTGAAGGCACTGTTTCAAGCTCGTCTCGATAAATTCCTTCGTCGACAGCAGCAGGAAGAAGAGCGGGACTCTCACGTGGCCTCGTATCTTCAAGCCAAGGGCGCATTTGAATATTTGCGCACAAGGCAGAGTTTGGGGGATGGCATTCCTTCAAACTTTATTGAGAATACGAAGAAGGACTTCGAGGAGGAGGATAGGAAGGTGAGAGCCCTTGCTCCGATAGCCACACTCTCTACAGAAGATTGGGTAGCCCCCTCGTTTCCCGGTCGTCGTGCTTCTACCACTATGGTTAATATGTTCGAGCCCGTTCACGAAGACGCGTCTGCTTGTCAGACGGGGACTTGATGTCATCTCGACTAGTGACATCAAGGGTTTGGTCGGTCAATTGAGCAAAACTCGCATTGTCCATCCCCGTCACAAGCGTCGCAATGCCCTCCTTTCTCGAGGTTTTTGTCTTGATTTCTCGGCAAGGGTGGGTTTTGTCTTATTTCTTCTTTTTTCTGTTTCTTGTTGTAGTTTTATATTTTTCTTTACTTTTTCGGCTCTTAGTCTAGATTTAGCAGTGAAGGTAGATTTTTTTCCTCGTTAGCTTTGCATATATTTTGTTTAGACTTCTCGACGAGGACGATTTTGTCGCCTCGTTGAAGTTGTCGTAGCTATTTGTTTAGATTTCTCGACGAGGGTAGTTTTATGCCTTGTGAATAAAATTTTCTTTTCTATTTTACGTTTTGTTCATTATGTTGTGCTTTCATTACAAAGCGTTCAAATATGCGGGGCGATCCGGCTTAGTTGTGGATTCAATTGGGCCACTGTACCCGATGCGAGTCGGGCTCGACTTACTTCAAGGTGCAAAATAGATTTATGTGGGTGATCAGTCCACACATTCGTTCGAACGTTATTTTCGTGGGTTCGATTGGGCCACGAGACTCTTCGAGAGTCCAAAGGATTTTCCGGGTCGCCCCATTTAGTTATTCGTTTAATTGTTGCATTCGTTTCGCGAGGTGACTCGCTGATGCGTGTGTTTGTTGTTCAAAAGATAAGTAATATTAATAGAGCTGCGCCTTGTAAAAGGCTACCTACGTACCCCTAGGGGATCAAGCCAATTGTAGTTCTGATTACAAAAAAGGATTATACGTACTTAGGGTTTGAAGGTAGCCTTCTTCGCTTGCTTTGAGCAGAGAGTGATTCAGTTGTTTGTTGTGTCGGGTACTTCTCTTGGGTTCCTTGCTGTTTCCGTTAGGTCATCGTCGTCATTGTTGTCTTCGTTCATTGGGGGGCTGCATAACTTGATTTCGGTAATGAAGCAGGCTCGTGCCATTCCCTGGTCGCCTCGTACCATTTGTATGCGTGATGGCGTCGGGAATTTTAAGCACTGGTGGTACATAGAAGGGATTGCTTCCATTGCGTGGAGCCATGAGGTTCCGAAGATGGCGTTGTAGATGGTCGGTCGATCGATGATAACGAACTTGACCAACTTGGTGACACTAGCGAGGTGCACTGGGAGCCTGACTGATCTGATTGCTGCTGTGGTTTTGCCGTTAAATTCTGTTAGGGGTTTGGAGGAGATTTTGATGTCGCAGTCCTTCAGTTCCATCCTTTGAAGGGTTTCCTTGAAGATTAGGTCGACCGAGCTTCTTGTGTCGATGAGGACACAGGTGACTTCGCAATCCGCCATCATGACCTTGATTACGAGAGGGTCGTTGTGGGGTTGGTCAAGTCCTGCGGCGTCCTCGTTACTGAAGGATATGTTCTCTGGTCTTAGCGGGGTCGATCGGCTGCCCCCTCCTTCTAGCACCCCGCGACCTCGATGAATAGCATGGCCTGGTGGAGTGCGTCCTCTAGCGTTTGGGGCCTGTTGATCTTTAGGTCGTCCTTGAAGGCGGACTCGTACCATAGCGCGTTGCGGAGGGCGGGGAGTGTGGCTTCGTCCGTCACAGTCACCCTTGAGGCGACTTCTTTAAACCGTTTGATGAAGTCTCGCAAGGTTTCTATGGGTCCTGGGGCCAGAGCCCACAGATCAGCGATCAAGGACCCTTGTCGAAGGAACATAGAATAATGCTTCAAGAAGGCCGTCGAAAGTTGTTGGAAGTTGTCGATAGGGTTTGCTTTAAGCCGGCAGAATCACGTCAAGGTATCGTCCTCCAGGTTTTCAGCGAAGAGCTGACAGTATCCCGCGTCGCGTTCTTCGGGGAAGAAGCGCGATCGTGCCATTGCTATTGTGAAGGTCGTTAAGTGCTTGCTCAGATCTGTGGTCCCTCCGTATTTAGGGATCTTTATTTTACCAGGCTCCGGGACGTGGAAACGAGTGATTCATTCCGTGAAGGGCATGTTTTGGACTTCTCGTAAGACGCGGTCGATTTCTAGGGTGGAGCTTACCGCCTGGTGGACTTTCGAGTTGATATCCTGCAGCTTTTGTTTCATGAGTTCCAACTCGTCGTCATTGTCCACGAAAGGGTTTTGCGGCCGCGCGTCGTGTTGAAGCAGACGACTTGGCGACGGGTTAGCTGGTGATTCCTGGGGGCTTTCTTCGAAAAGGTTTCTCTGGAGTCTGTTGCTGAATCCTTGGGGTGTTTCTCGTGATGCAGAAGGTTCGGGTCTCGTCGGAGCTTGGCGGTAGAACGTAGGTGAGGCGGTTATAGCATCGAACCTGGCGTCAGTTGTTCTAGACAATTCGTCGATTTTTCTGAGTACCGTGTCCTAGATCTGGGAAGCGTTGTTAAGATTGGGAGGGGGTTGCTCGTCTCTGATCTGCGGTTGGCTCCTCACTTCGATGATGCCTGATTCTGGGGTTCTGTCCATCTGGGGCTGGGCGTCGCGGCTCAAGCCTCTTATGGGACGATTTTCTGCGGCTTTTCCTTTCGGTTGGGTCGGCGTAGCTTCAGTTGTCGAGCTTTGGAGCACTTGAGCCAGGGGGTCTGCTACTTACGCCGTTCCCTGGGGCGTCGGATTTGCTGCCGCGGACGGCGTTTTGGTCGCCTTTGTTCCTTTTGCCGCTTGTTCTTCCATTGTTTCAGTTGCTTTTTTCTTCAATCGATCCCCACAGACGGCGCCAAATGTTGGTTGCTAAAACCAAACTACGATGAAAAGACTTAGAGATTTTGAGGGAAAAAGTATTTTATTTCAAGAGAAGAGAGGTGGCCTCGTGGATAACGAGGTCACCGTTACAAGAAGAGTATTGTGTAAGCTAAAAAGATCAGATCCCTTTCTCTGTTCTCCTCCTTCTCCTTTTATAGTCGTTTTCCCTTTATTAGGTCGTTCTTTCCCGCCAGTTTCCACATGATCTTTTACTAATATGCCCTTGTCCTGTTGTACTATGTCTGATTTGCTTTATCTATGGCCGAGCAGGTCTGTCGCATGAGTACACGATTGTCGAGAAGTCCATATTGTCGGGTATGGGCTTCTGCCGTCTGTTTAGAGGTCATGAGCCCTCCGACGTGCTTTTCTATATGCTTCCACCGTATTTCACAGTCTCATTCCTTGTAATCCTCGTCGTTTGTCGTGTTCTCGCTCCCAGGGAATGATGTCATTATGTCTCCTTTGTACGATCCTTCGAGGTTCCCCTTGTCTCGAGGCGGGAACTATTCCGTATGTCTCACCTCGGATTTCCATCCCGAGGCGTAGACTAAAGTTGGTCCTCGTAAATGGGCTTTGATACTCTGATGGGCCTTCTTCTCTTTTGGATCCTATTTTCTTTCGGCCTTATTCTGGTGAGTCGAGGCTCGATCGGAGGTTGTGAATCCCTCCACCAACAAAATCATATCACTTTTTTGATACCAAATCTAGTTGATTCTTCTTCTTAATAATCTTTGTGGGTCTGAGTACCGAGATCCATTTCCTAACCTTCCATTTATGATCAAGGAAATGGGCACTCATAAAAACGAAATCTTCATGTAAAACAGATCCATGTCTTTATTATTAATTTTAAACTGAATTCCCTAAGAAAGTTCAGCAGAAGCGCCATTACTCTCATCTCTTCGTCAAAAGCTCATCCTTCAACGCAATGAAGTCTCCTTTCTCTCGACAATGATTTTGTGTTTTCGGCCCTAATTCGTAGCCAAACTCTTTCTCTTAGTAGTTTTATTCTCCTTTGCTTTTTAATCGTCATTTTAACTCTGAAACCTACTTAAAAGATATCCCTTAATTATGTGAGGAAAATGATAAGAAACATTGGTTTACACTACATTCCTTAAACTTTTCCTTTAGCCTCAATAGACAAAACATGAGATAAAAATACTCAAAAAACAGCTGTGTGTACAACTCACAACATCCAAGGTCTTCCTTTCTCATCATGTATTCAGTTCCTTAATGTAAAGATGATAAAAAAAAAGTGAAGGAAAAGAGGTATAGAAGATTATGACTCGATACCAGATCCAAAAAATAAGCACCGTAAACATATTATTAGTACCATACTTAAACAAATGAATCGGTATAGGTAAAAAAGAATATAAGTGTAATGACTCCGATCCGGAATCGGGTTTAAATCGATTCGACCAACTCGGTTTGTCGAACAAAACCGAGGAAGCCCTAAGTCAACCTCCCTTCTCATATTTAAAGGAGTCGTTGCCTCGAGAAACGCACCATCCCGAATCCCGTAGCGAAACTCTGCCGAATTCCTGTGAAAACACGAGAATCGAACCATCCGAGCCATCCGAGCCTACGTCGAGCCATCTACGTCGCGCCGCCACCTATCTGAGCCATTCGAGCCCACAGTCGATCGTTCCCAGCCGTTGTTCACCGCCGCGAGCCTCGGTAACCGCGCCGCAGCCCCTCAAGCCGCCGATCTGAGCCCCTGCGCCTTTTTCCGCCGCTGATCGAGTCTCGCCGTCGTCGCTCAAGCCTTCACCGACGCCGTCATCTCTTCTCCAGCAACCTCAGCCACCAAATCGTGAACCCGAGCCTCCGTCGCCGCCGATCCGAGCCCGAGACACTTCGTCTGAGCTTCTCCGTTCGCCGCAAGTCCCGATTGAGTCTCCGTCGCCACCGATCGAGCCTCAGCCGCGCCGCTCCTCTCGAGCCGTGAACCCGAGCCGCCAGTTACGAGAATTCGCGACTCTACCGCGGTGTTTCCGACGTTTTTAAGGTAGTTCCGCGCTCCGAATCCCGTTATTTCCTTTTCCGCGTTTCCGTAGGATTTAGATCGTTTTCATAGTTTTCCCGTGCTCAATTTTTTTAGGAGTTTCCATTTATGGAAACTTTTTTTTTTGGCAAGTTCCCAATTTGGAAGGTTTCTATTTTTGGAGAGTTCCTTTTCGGGAAAGTTTCTATTTTGGGCAGGTTTCCGAATTTAGAAAGTTTCTGTTTTTAGAAAGTTTCCTTTTTAGGCAGATTTCGGATTTAAGGTCTTATCTGAATTCCTATTGGTTCAGGTCCAAAAGTTCAGTAATTGTTCCGAAAGTCATCCGCGTCCAGTCTCCGCGTTTACAGTTGTCAAGGTGAGGCGCTATTCCCGTAGCTATCCCCCATAGAATTGCCTTAAGATGTTTTCATTGCTAGCATAGGGTTAATGCGTCTTGATTGCTAGTCCTGATTGAGAGTCGAGTCAGTCTGGTTGATGATTGGAATGCTAAGTCTAGGAAATTGAACTAGTGCTTAGGATGTGATGATTGAGTTTGGAATGTGAAGATGGGAATGAATTCGCCCCCGAAGAAGTGAAAGAAAGTCCTGAGTCCACACAAACCGGAGAGTTGGAGAGTGAGTTAGCTGGTCACTGTGATGGTTGCTGGCAGGTTAAGGCGTCTTGGAGAAAACCGGGGGTTTTGTCTAGGACATCTTTGTATGTCATGTTTGATTGTGGCACAATAGGTGTCTGTTTGGTGCTAATACTATGTTATCTGTGAATGCATGTTAAGTACGTTCCCCGGTGTTGCGTGTCTAGCAATTCCATGTCTCACTGGGTGATTCCCCTGTCACTCACCCTCGCTTCCCCTCGTCCCTCCCCCTTTTGTCCCTGCAGGTGAGTATGACGAGCAGCTGAACGGGTGATGATAGGAACTGTGTTGTTTGTTTTCGAGACCGAGTTTTCCTTAAATTGTTTTTCTTTGGTTTTGACTTGATTTTAGCTCTTTTAGACTTGGTTACGTTTTAATTTCTGTGGGTGAGAAGACTCTATTCACATATGGAGCTCTGCCTAGCAATAAGATGGATTTAGCTTTGTGATGGATAATTAGACTCGTATTTTGGAATAAGATTTTTATTAGAATTGCTCTGGGAGATTGTTTGTGAAGTTGGAGTTAGATAGGGAAGATAACAGATCCGGAAAGGACATTGGCCAGGTGAACCGGGGTGTTACAAAGTGGTATCAGAGCCAGGTTTTTGCCCACCGGTTCTGACCCGGGAGGCTTCGGTTTTTGATTCGATTCTTTGTTTTCAAATGTTTTGGGAAACGGGGATTTTAAAAGAGAAAGAGAACACCATTTCTGTCTGAATCTACCAAGCTCGTTGTCGCTAAGCCTTTCCTCTTCTCCTTCAAGTTTGAAACTGGTCTAATCAAGGTCTTCCTTTTGCAGATGGTCGCCACCAGAAGAGTGAAAAGTAACCAGCACCGTGATGCTGGAGGAAACAAACCAAGGGATAAGCCCCAGGTCTAGCCAGTGATCGTCCCTAATGCTCCTGTTGCTGTAGTCGAAGAAGTTGTGCAGCCTGGGAATGCTCCTGCAGTTGTGGTTGAGGAAGTCGTTCACCCTGTGATTGCTGCTGCTGCCGAGAATGTCGCTGATGCTCGGCCCGCGAACTCACAGGAGAGTGTAGGCGAGAGTAGGAATAATCACTGGAACACTGTCAGTGAGACTAGAGCGTCTCAGAGGACTGCAGGGTCTGTTACCCGCAGAGCTGCCGAGGCCGCTCTAGCGGAGGCTGCCAGACTCGCTGCCAGGAATGAGGAGTTGGAAGCAGAACTAGCCAGGCATCATGCTAGCCAAGGTCGAGCACAGAGCCAGAGGACAGTGGCTAGGGAAGCTTCTTACCGGTCTGCGAGTCTCCCACCGCCCCCTCCACCGCCGGCCAGGATGCCGCTGTTTGTGCCACCACCACCGCAGAACCGTTTTCGTGATGGACCGTCCTACTAGGACTACATCAAGCAGCTCAGAGATATGGGAACAGAAATGTTGAAGGGAAATCTGACCCTGTTGCTGTTGATGACTGGAAAAGGAAGCTGGAACAGAATCTAGACCATCTGCAGTGTCCGGAGATGTACCGCCGAGCTCTGGTTGTGCAATACCTGAACGGAGAAGCCTTAGTCTGGTGGAGCGATGAGCTGTCTTGGAACGACTTCAAGACGCTGTACCAGAGGAAGTATTTTCTGCGAGAAGCGCTAGATACTATGGAGCACCAGCAGTTTCTGACTATCACTCAAGGAAATCGGAGTGTCCGTCAGTATGAGGAGGAGTTCAGCCATCTCCGTCGTTTTGCTGGTCGATATCTGGAGGAGCAAGAGCTGATCAGAAGGTTCATGAACGGTCTGAACATCGAGATTAAAAACCGCTGCATGTTGGTGAAGTATGACTTTCTGGATGAGCTGATAGAGAAGGAAGCTGATCAGGAGAAGGGTCTGAAGGAGGAAAGAGAAAAGAACAGGCCACTTCTGCCTCGAGTGAACCCGGATAGTCACAAGAGGGATTTTAACCAAGCCTTTGGATAGGCATACGCCCCGCAGCCGCGAGCCCTCCGTTGTTACAATTGCCATCAGGCGGGACACAGGAGATCAGAATGTCCATATCCGCAGAGAGTAGCCCCAGCAGCTCAGCCGGTCCATCCGAGAGGAAATCCGCCAGTAGCTAATCTGCCAGCGGCTAATCTGCCAGCAGCTAACCCGCCAGGAGTTGATCCACCACTACCCCATGTGCGATGCTACAACTGTAGTCAGAGGGGTCACTACGCCAGGACGTGTACGGAGCCCCGGGCTGATCCGCTTCTGCCACCACCGCCATTGCCGCCGCGTCCGCTCGCCCGCAGGGCCCAGCACCTCGTGTCCTTGCTGTAGAAGTGGTCGAGGAGGAAGAAGAGCCTGAAGCTACTATCCATGCCGCAAACGGCTATGAGAGAGTTGAGTATATCGTCGGTATGTTGCTCCTCCTTTCTGTTCAATTAGTAGAAGTCCGTGTTGCTGTGAAAAGAGTCTGTCCAATAGAGAGTCCGAACCCTAGAATAATTAGGACCGCCCTTCTGTAGGAACTGTATTGGTGGGAGGAGAAGTCGCCTATACTATGTTCGATTCCGGAGCTACGAATAGCTTTGTGAGGCCCCAAATGGTGAAGAGGTGAAATTTCCGAGGCAAGTTTGTCCAGAGAAGCCGAAAAGTCGCAACAGTTGGCAAGGAGAAGATGGGAGCCACTGGAATTCATGTGGGAGTGCCAATTGTCATTGAAGGGAAGGAGTTCGCCGGAAACCTGACTGAGATGGAGATGGGCAGATATGACGTAATCCTTGGAATAGATTTGCTGGATCGTCATGGAGTGGACCTAAACTACCGTCAGGCGCAAGTAAGGATACCCAGAGCTGAAGAAGGAGTCATTTTCCAAGGAGTTGGGACGGGTTTCGGAGTCCCAATTATTTCCATGTTGCGAGCGGAGGATCTCATAAGGAGAGGGAATGAGGCGTTCATCGCAATAATCATAGTCACTAAGGAAAGTGATTCGGTGGAAATTAAGGACATTCATGTGGTAGCTTAGTATGAGGACGTATTTGAGCCACTAACGGGACAACCGTCCGAAAGAGGAGATGCTTTCACCATTGAGCTTGAACCAGGAATAGCTCCTGTGTCTCGAGCACCTTATCGTCTGGCACCCACTGAGATGGAAGAATTAAAGAAGCAGTTGGAGGATCTGATCGAGAAAGGCTTCATCCGCCCGAGCAGTTCGCCATGGGGAGCGCCAGTCCTGTTTGTAAAGAAGAAGGATGGCACCTTCCGGTTATGCATCGACTATAGAGGTCTGAATAAGGTCACAGTCAAGAACCGGTACCCGTTACCGCGAATAGACAAGTTGTTAGACCAACTCCAAGGAGCTTCTTGGGTCTCCAAGATCGATTTGGCGTCAGGTTATCACCAGATTTGAATCGCAGAGGAAGATGTGTGAAAGATGGCCTTTCGTACCCGGTACGGGCACTATGAGTTTGTAGTCATGCCGTTTGGGCTGACGAATGCACCAACCGCCTTCATGAAGTTGTTGAATGACGTCTTCATGAAGCATTTGGACAANGGAAGCATTTGGACAAGTGCGTGATTGTCTTCATCGATGACATCCTGGTGTATTCCAAGACTAAGGAAGAGCATGCCCAGCACCTAAGGATTGTGCTAGAAACTTTAAGGGAGCAGAAGTTGTACGCCAAGCTCAGCAAGTGTAGCTTCTGGCAAAATGAAATAGGATTCCTAGGGCATGTAGTCTCAGGATCTGGAGTTGCAGTGGATCCAGAAAAGATCAAAGCTATCACCGATTGGCCGACGCCTACCAGCGCTACTGAAGTTCGCAGTTTCCTGGGTTTAACGGGTTACTATCGCAAGTTCGTCCAAGGATTCGTCAGTCTATCCAAGCCGATGACTCGCCTTACAGGTAAGGGAGTTAATTTGAATGGACAGAGGACTATTCCAAGAGTTTCAAGGCATTAAAGGACCAACTGACGCAGACACCAGTGCTTGCTCTGCCGAAGGTAGGGGTACCGTACCAGGTCTATACGGATGCCTCAGGAGTTGGGTTATAGGATGTGTTCTGATGCAGCTTGAGAAGGTCATCGCCTATGCCTCTCGACAGTTGAGACCTCACAAGTTAAATTACTCGACACATGATCTGGAGTTAGCAGCAGTGGTTTTCGCCCTCAAGATCTGGAGAGCATATCTGTACGGAGAGAAGATTCAGATTTTCGCCGACCACAAGAGCCTGAAATACATCTTCACCCAACCAGATCTGAATTTGAGGCAGCGCATATGGGTAGAGCTTCTGGCAGACTATGAGATGGAGATTACCTATCACACTAGTAAGGCTAACCAGGTTGCAGATGCTCTAAGCCGGAGAAGGACAGATGTGGCCGAGTCAAAGGAGACTCAAGAGCTGGTGGAAATGATGGCAAGTCTCAGGTTATGCGCCACTACCGTAGAAGATGGATTAATCGGGTTAGAAGTAGTAGACCAAGCTGAATTGTTGTGGAGAATCCGCGAGGCTCAAACCAAGAACGAGTCTCTTATGGAGATGGTCGAGAAGGAGGTCATCGGGTACCATGTAGCGATCAATGGAACGGTCATGTTCAGGGGCAGAGTTTGTGTATCGAACGACCAAGAGTTGAGGAAGGAGATTTTGCAACAAGCTCACTGTTCAAGGTTCTCAGTTCACCCGGGAGTGGGCAAAATATACCGAGGTTTGAAAAGGTATTACCACTAGGGCGGAATGAAAGGGGATGTAGCCACTTGGGTTTCGCAGTGTCAGACATGCCAGCTAGTAAAGGCAGAACACCGAGTACCGGGCGGTCTTCTTCAGGATCTGCCATTACCACAATGGAAGTAGGATATGGTAACCATGGATTTTGTCACCGGATTGCCATCTACCATTGGAGGTAAGAACACGATTTGGGTAACCGTCGACTGGTTGACAAAGAGTGCCCATTTTCTGCCAATAAAGATGACATATAGAGTCGATAAGTTAGTGGAGAAGTATATCAATGAGATCGTCAGATTGCATGGGGTCCCAGTCAGTATAGTGTCAGATCGTGATGGCAAGCGTTTCAGAAAGCCTTGAGAAATAGGGTACACTTCAGTACAACTTACCACCTGCAGACCGATGGGCAATCGGAAAGGAAGATTCAAACCCTAGAGGATATGCTGAGGTCGTGTGTACTCGAATGGGGAGACAGTTGGTCTAAGCACCTGGCATTGGTCGAGTTCGCTTATAACAACAACTACCATGCTAGTATAGGGATGCCACCCTACGAAGCTCTCTACGGAAGACCATGCAGGACGCCCCTGTGCTAGTCCGAAGTGGGGGAGACAAGAGATCTAGCGCCCGATATCATAAAAGAAACTGAGCAGCAAGTTGAAATGCTCAAACAACGGCTAAAAGAAGCCCATGATCGTCAAAAGAGTTATGCAGACAACCGCCGCAGGGAGTTGGAATTTGCAGTCGGGGATTTGGTATTCCTAAAAATGAGGAACTTCCAAGGAGGGAAGCAAGGAAAGGGTAAGAAGAAGTTGAGACCCATATTCATAGAGTTGTACCCCATTATTGAGAGGATAGGCGCAGTTGCCTACAAGTTGGATATACCGCCATACTTAGCATACTTCCACAATGTTTTCCATGTGTCAGTACTGAGGAAAGTCATTAGAGAACCAGAGCTGATTCTGCCTAGTCCGCCGCTGAGTCTGCAAAAGAACTTCTTAGTCCAGAGTCAGCCTGCAGAAATCCTGGAAAGAGCGGAGAAAGAAATTCAGGGTAAGGTTGTGGCTATGGTCAAGGTCAGATGGGCATGAGATAATATCCAGGAGGAAACCTGGGAAGTCGAAAGTGAAATAAAAAGGGATTATCCGGAATTGTTCGAAGGATCCGGAAGGCAACCGGAGGACATTAAAGATTCGAGGATGAATCTCATGGAAGTGGGGCAGAATTGTAATGACCCCGAACCGGAATCGGGTCTAAACCGATTCGACCAACCCGGTTTTCTGAACCAAACCGAGGGAGCCCTAGGTCAACCTCCTTTCTCCTATTTAAAGGAGTCGTTGCCTCGAGAAACGCACCATCCCGAATCCCGTAGCGAAACTCTGCCGAATTCTCGTGAAAACTCAAGAATCGAACCATCCGAGCCATCTGAGCCTTCGTCGAGACATCTACGCCGCGCCGCCACCTATCCGAGCCCACAATCGATCGTTCCCAGCCGTTGTTCACCGCCGCGAGCCTCGGGAATCGCGCTGCAGCCCCTCCAACCGCCGATCCGAGCCCCTGCGCCTTTTTCTGCCGTTGATCGAGTCTCCTCGTTGTCGCTCGAGCCTTCACCGACGTCGTCATCTTTTTTCCAGCTGCCTCAGCCGCCAAATCATGAACCCGAGGCTCCGTCACCGCCGATCCGAGCCCGAGACACCTCGTCCGAGCTTCTCCGTGCACCGCAAGTCCCGATCGAGTCTCCGTTGCCGCCAATCGAGCCTCAGTCGCGCCGCTCCTCTCGAGTCGTGAACCCGAGCCGCCGATTGTGAGAATCCGCGACTCTACCGCGGCGTTTCCAGCGTTTTTGAGGTATTTCCGCGCTACGAATCCCGTTATTTCCTTTTCCGCGTTCCCGTAGTTTTTTCCGTAGGATTTAGATCGTTTCCGTAGTTTTCCCGTAATCGGTGTTTTTAGGAGTTTTCATTTATGGAAACTTTCCATTTTTGGCATGTTCCCAATTTGGAAGGTTTCTATTTTTGGACAGTTCCTTTTCGGGAAAGTTTCTATTTTGGGCAGGTTTCCCAATTTATAAAGTTTCTGTTTTTAGAAAGTTTCCTTTTTAGGCAGATTTCGGATTTAAGGTCAATCCGAATTCCTCTTGGTTCAGGTCCAGAAGTTCAGTAACTGTTCCGAAAGTCATCCGCACCCAGTCTCCGCGTCTAAAGTTGTCAAGGTGAGGCGCTATTCCCGTAGCTATCCCCCCATAGAATTGCCTTATGATGTTTTCATTGCTAGCATAGGGTTAGCGCGTCTTGATTGCTAGTCCTGATTGAGAGTCGAGTCAGTCTAGTTGATGATTGGAATGCTAAGTCTAGGAAATTGAACTAGTGCTTAGGATGTGATGATTGAGTTTGGAATGTGAAGATGAGAATGAATTTGCCCCCGGAGAAGTGAAAGAAAGGCATGAGTCCACACAAACTAGGGAGTTAGACAGTGAGTTAGCCGGTCACTGTAGTGGTTGCTGGCAGGTTAAGGCGTCTTGGAGAAAATTGGGGGTTTCGTCTAGGACATCTTTGTATGTCATGTTTGATTGTGACACAATAGGTGTCTGTTTGGTGCTAATACTATGTTATCTGTGAATGCATGTTAAGTACGTTCCGTGGTGTTGCGTGTCTATCAATTCCATGTCTCACTAGGTGATTCCCCTGTCACTCACCCTCTCTTCCCCTCGTCCCTCCCCCTTTTGTCCCTGCAGGTGAGTATGACGAGCAGTTGGACGGGTGATGATGGGAACTGTGTTGTTTGCTTTCGAGACCGAGTTTTCCTTAAATTGTTTTTCTTTGGTTTTGACTTGATTTTAGTTCTTTTAGACTTGGTTACGTTTTAATTTCTGTGGGTGAGAAGACTTACTTCACATATGGAGCTCTGCCTAGCAATAAGATGGATTTAGCTTTGTGATGGATAATTAGACTCGTATTTTGGAATAAGATTTTTATTAGAATTGCTTTGGAAGGTTGTTTGTGAAGTTGGAGTTAAATAGGGAAGATAATAGATCCGGGAGGGACTTTGACCAGGTGAACCGGGGTATTACAATAAGATTGTCTCTACGTAAGAACTACACACAATATATGTGCTCACACTTGAAGCACCTTAGGTGGGACTTGATTTTCACTCGGATCCACCTGTTAGTCAAAGGATCCCTCCTGTAAATAAAGTCGTTTTCACTATAAAATTGAGTTAAGGATATGATAATAAAAATATTTCGAACTTTACAATCTTTTCAAAACTGCACAAACTCAGGAGCAACGACAATAATTAACAAAGGGTTTATCCTCAAAACTACACAACTCAATACAAATACAAAAAAAAAAGAACTTAAAAGCCATACACACAATAGCAGAAGGAAAAAAAGAAGTAATTGTTACTTGTTGTTGCTGGAACAACTTCCGGCCACGTTTTTCTCTTCTAGCCTTTCATGGTGGCTACTAAATTCACCAGTCTAATGACCTGTCCTTTTGTATATTCTTGTATATTTACAATTCATGTTTACACATTTTCTTTGAGTCTTCTACCAATGGTTTTACGTACAACAATATAAAGAGAATGAAATTTTGTTTCATTTATCGTATATGCCCTAGACCTGTAGACATATTTTGTCTCCGGTTAGTATGCCTGCAAGAAGAAGTGATGCTTTCGGTTCAAAACTGTGACATAGTACTATGTTTTGAGCCTGCAACTTTCTCTGAGTTTCTGGTTTGTTGGGACAAAGCGTTGTAGAACATGAGAGCATGTCCTTCATCACTACATATGGTCTTTGTTTGACCGTATATTTTATAAATTAGCTCGCACCAAATGTTCTTTTATGGATACATCATCCATCCATGTTTGAAATATGAACCTACAAAGCAAGAGAAATCAAAGACCAACATAATTCGATATGCTTGAAATAATGTATGCATATCCACTTTTCTATATATATATATATATTTGTGTGTGTGTGTTTTACTATGGAAGAGGAGACATATCTTACTTCCTTTGACATAATGTCCTCTCTCGGCCCTGTGAAACCTTTACCTTGTTTTATTTTGCAATGTTTGCTACCAAACTTTTGAGTTTTTAAACTATCTTTGTTTTCTTAAAAAGATATGTCAATGCCTCGGAAACAGAAGATTGTAAGTATTAAAATAAGGGAGATAATAAGAGTAATCCATATATATCACCTCTCGTTTTTTCACTTTATCATTGACGATTCTCATAAATATGAAGTTTGGTCACCGCTGTCAAGCTAGAGATTTGAGATCCTTGAATCAATGTGCAAAAACAAACCATGAGATGGTTATGAAATTCATTCTACTTGCAAGACTATCACTTCCTTCATTTCAGCCTTCCATATGTCTCACCATCGGTTGTCTCACTTGGTAGATTGAATTGAAAAAAAAACTTGAAGAGATTACGTTTAGATTTTAAAATTAATTTGCACTCATAATGATATTATTTCAGAGATCATACACGTAAAAGAAGCATAGATTTTAAATATCAAAAGAATTAAGATCAATTACCATAGAGAGGAAGAAGGTAGTTATGTTTGTCATGTCTCTTTACCAACAATCAAGCTTAAATAGTGCCGAAGGAGAAATGACTGTGTAACGGAACGGACCCTAAAGAAGGGAATGTTGATGAGGCCCAGAAAAACCTACAGAAACTCTAGGTAATGTTGGTTATTTAAGGAGTCTTTATCATCATTATTTTCCATCAGAAAAGCTAAACACGTCGAATCTCTGCAGAAATTCCGAGAGACTTGAGAGATCCAACAAACTTGTCATCAATCAGGGACAGAGAAAACGTCAACATCACTCAGCCATCGGAATCCGACATAGGTAAGTCGGAAAAACCTTTGCCGTGTTGTTATTTTTTTCACCTAAAAACTTTAAACGGCTCGATCTTACAAACCGTATTGAATCAGATAACGCACAATATACAGTTGGAAAGCTCTCACCGAGACGAATCCACAGCCACCAACGGCACTCTGATCTGCCGCAGCACGCCCCTCACGCGCCAAAAAAGGTTCGCGCGTGAAAACCACTCGCTGTTCGTCAGAGCCGCCGCCGCCGCCGTCCCAGTCGCCGTCGCCGGGAAGCCGCCGTCGCCGCCAGCAACTTTTGCGGTAAATCACCATTTACCGTTGACCTCGGGTCGAGTCGGATCGTTATCGGGTCGGGTTTTCGGATCGGTTTATCGGATCGCTGACGTGTCGGATCAGGTTGATGATGTGGCAACGTCTATCCACGTGTCGCTCTCTGATTGGTCCATGTGTCAGCCTGGTTGGCTGCTGACTAGGTTGACCAGATGGCAAGTTGACCAGATTGACCGTTGACTTTCATAGTTGACCGTTGACCAGGCGTTGACCTTTGACTTTGACCGAGATTTGACTGTTGATTTTTTCCGTTGAATTTTACCAGTTGATCGGTTCGGTCCGGTTTGATCCGTGGGATCCGCTTTTCCATTCTAAGTCCGATTTTATCCGTTCTGGGGCTATTCTGATTGGAATTCCATTCTGATTTCAGATTTAGAGTCTGATTGAGCATCCGGAATTCAGTGACCGAGCTTTTCTTCCGTTTTGCTAAGGTGAGGGCTATTTCGCAAGCGAC
>OVAN01005169.1:0-24054 GCA_900406275.1 Anastatica hierochuntica | reverse complement strand
ACTATTCGCCATGTTATTCACCAACTGATAAGCTTCCTGCACAATCTTGTTACTGAAATCACCATTGCTAGCAGTGTCCATAGCGTTCTGATATTTCTCCTCAACTCCATTGTAGAAAATGTTGAGGATATTCCAATCTGTGAACCCATGATGAGGATAATCATTGAGATACTCTCTGAATCTCTTCCAAGCTGTATGAAAACTCTCAGCACTCAATTGGAGAAATCCTGCAATCTTGTTTCTCACAGACATAGACCGCAATTTTGTGAAGAAATACCCAAGGNGCTATTGTACCATCTTATAGCTTTGTCATTCAGAGAGAAAGTGAACAACCTACATTTCAGAGCATCAGCAGGTACTCCATTGTGCTGGATAGTATTGCAGATGGCTTCAAATCTATACAGATGGTGCATAGGGTTATGTGATGGCAACCCATGATACTGGTTCTGCAGCACCAAGTTAATGAGACCAGTCTTGATCTCAAAATCTCTTCTCTCAATGGGAGGCGGACGAATCCCAGTACGATTCGCATAGAAGGCCTCCGCAGTGTCATATTGCGCTAGAGTCATCCTCTGTCGAGGTTGATTTGTGCCTTGTTTCCCCTCAGCTGCAACATTCTTCTGGCCAGCTTGCTGAGCAACAACATTAGCACCACCTCCAGCAGGTGGGTTAGCTCCTGGAAGAGCTCCAGGAAAAAGAGGATTATTATGAACTTGAATGGGTTCTCCAAAATTTTCACCCATGATTTGAGCAAACTCAAATTCTTCAATAATCTCCAGCAACTTCTCTTTCTTTTCTGTCTCTCGAGACACGAAGGTTCGAGATCGAATTCAACAAGATTTTTGATCCCTTGGCTTCTAGTATGAAGCATGTTCATGCACGTGAAAGCACAAAAACAAAGAAGAAAAAGAAGAGATTAAACAAAATAAAGAAAAATGCCTTAGGCATGCAATGATCTTAAGTTCTAAGACTCCATATTGGTCCCCGACAACAGAGCCAGAAAACATGATAGCTCAGGTTTTCGCCCGAGATAACACTGTAAGCGCACAAATGTACATTGTAGTGGTTCGGGATCGAATCCACAGAGACCAAAGGTAGCAAGAAGAAATATCATATCACACAGCGGGCTAAGGCTAAAAAGATGTTTTGTAAGATGATGCAAATATCGAAAATAAGAAAGCAAATAAAGCAGACATGCAACGAAAAGGTTGTAAATCAATCAAAGAACTGTTGGGCATCGGGTATTCTCGGGGAAACGATTCATTGTTGATTCATATTATAGACTAGGGAACAAGTTAAGAACCGTCTTGAACTCAAATTCTAATTTAGAACTGACCTACTTCCGTAGGAACAACTCTCAATGCATTAGAAATCTCGAGACTAACTTCCGTTGACCCTCCATTTCTAATAATGCATTACTAACAGGGTTGATAGGTTCACAATTCACTTAAACATCAACTTCCGTTGGCTTAAGATGAATTGCTCATCTAGGAATCTTTCAGGCATTTAAACATTCACCTTCCAACAGTTAAATTACCTAAGTTCAGAAACTAAGTGATCAATTCAGTTTCATGCATTACGAAGAATCATAGACGAAAATCCATTAGATTATATCCCTAATCATGCGATTCTATATCAACAACTCATGAATCCCTATGTGAGAATCCCTAAACCCAACGAACAAACTACTCACTCATGGAAATAGCAAATAAACAGATCAAATTAATGAGAGACATGATTGTATTAAGCATAAACAAGAGTAACAATAGGGTTCCGAAGACTTCTCGATCTAAGAACAAATTGACTTCTTCTCCCTAGGTTACAAACTCAATCTCTGCCCTCTAAATCTTAGAAAAGTTGATTTACGAAAAGGAAAACACGAGCTTAGGTCTTTTTGTTGTAATCCGGTTCGAAATAAGTTGGTATGGTTCTTCGTAAAATCGGTCCGAAGATCGGGACAGGGATCGATCGATCCCCATACAATGATTGGTCGATCTGTGTCCAAAATCCAGAGTATTTTCCAGCTTTGCAAGAACACTTCATTCGACGCATGAAATCCATCCAAAATGCAATCTTTTCGCACATTCAAACTCGAAACATGTAAAAACAACAAAGAACACAAATCCGCGCCAAAACAATCCGAATACATACTAAAAACATTAGATCTCGTGTGAAAACCGTAGTAGAAACCTACTAAAATAATGACACATCAACTATATATTAGGCTAAGTTGCTTTGATCGTTGTACAACTTTATACAATTCTACATCAATAAAAGAGATTCCTACTTTTGTTACTTGTTTTCTGTAGTAGTTCAGCGAACCTTGGATAAATTTTACCTTAACAATTTGGCGCTAAGAGGAAGGAGCGGGATATTGGACAACCAGATATGACAAGTAATGAAGTTGAGAGAGTTACTGAGCTCGAAGCATTGTAAAAGAAGATGAACAAAAGTGTTGGAAAGCCCTTACATGTAGAAGAAGAGAATTCGGCCTTGAGGAAGAGAACGAGGCACTAGTGGCCCATATTGAGGGAGCCAAAGCAGTGCTGACAGTAGAAGAGACAAGATTCCGATAATAGGTTAACTATATGTAGTCGTTTGAATCTGCATTCCCTGATGATGGCGAAGACTCCAGAATACCAAAGGGCAAGAAAAATCTAGCGTCAGGGACACATCCTACGTCGGGCGCAACAAATTCCACGATTAGGCATACGGTGCCAGCCAATATCAAGAAATATCCAAACTTCAGGATTCCAGGACAACTCCTCTTGGCCAGATTTGCAGAGGCAACCTATCTTGAGTCGTGCAAAACTTTATTTGGTCCTTGCATGGGAATAATTCATATTTCTATCCTCTGCCTGCAATGATAACACCGGATTTCACATGTTTTTCCTATGGATTTTAATAGGTTTTTTTATTATATTTACACAAATTCATGCAAGTAGAAGTAGCTTTCTTGTATTTGTATGAGTTATTTTAGGTTGAACTATACAACTTGGAACAATATAGAGCTAATTAGATCAAAACCAGTTTCTAGACAGTTTCCGAGATTTAGAAGTATCATCCACAATGGACGCCTTAACCTTAATTTGTTTTGATTGAATTTGGACATGAGCTATTGAAATTTGGTATCTTTCATATTGAAATGGTTTCATGTCGTTTGGAATAGTGGATCAAGAGTTATATTAATTTCATTGGAAACTAGTCATCTTGGCTCGCAAATGAAGAATGCGTAAGAAAGCAAGAAAAAAAAGAAAGGATGACGCGTTGAGTTTTGAATCGGACATTCACCAAACACAAGTACATCTATTTGAAGCCTTTTTCATGCCCAAAACTCTAGTCAAAGCCCTTCTACACTAAGCCCAATATTTTGAGGCCTAAAGGCCCGATTTTAACCTAATGCAAAATAAGTGGACAAGCAATATTTATACTTGTTTTTAGGCTTTGGTTTCATAGAGAATAATTAGTTTCGTATCGTATAAGAGTCTTAGGATCAAGAGACGAAACACTTAGACGAAACACTTGCACAAAACACTTTAGTCCCATTATATGGACTCAAACTTTTGTCAAAATTGCATTATTTGACATGAAATGACTCAAAACACTATAAATACAAGAAAACTACCTTTAGTTGAATAAATCCATGTAAAAACACTGAGAAACCCTATTAAAGTCCAAAGGAAGTGGTAAAATATTCGTGTTATCAACTCCTCCGGACATAACTTCTATCTCGTCCTCGAGCTAAGAAAACAAAGAGCATAAAAGAGGTTTGAAAAACATGGAATCTTTCCTGGACTTTTGAATTGAACCTTCAGTAATCACCACAAGTTTAATAACATCCTTGATTCAAGCCACAGTCCACAAGAGTGACCTGTCATCTCCGGCAATACTCCCCAAAGTCTATAACGTGCAATATTTTCGATGGAACATCGATCAAAAACATATAGACCTGCACTCTATCAGAATTCTACCAATTCCACCCTACCAAATGGATTTCATTCCTCTTCCTTATTTAATTTTGAATATTTTTAGAGGTTGATTTATCCATACTTTTTTACGGTATCATTTTATTTTTTATCTATCTCTTTATCTTTCTTTTAAGCACATTCATATTTATTGGCTCTATGATTTCAATTGGATTTGAGTTCTTTTTACTCGCTTCATGGCCTTGCATCCGAAATGTTCATAGACTATACGCATCCTTTTGAAAATTTTTATTAAGAAGGAAAGATAGAAACTATAGGCTTTATATTGTTTGGGCTGAAGGGGAGTCTTATTCGATGTATACCAAGCCCCAAGATGAGAAAATTAAGTTCATTAATGTTTGAGTAGCTCAGAATTATCTGAATATCAAGAGATTTGGTGCCTCGGTTAGCTGATCCACTTGAGTTTTTTCGTTTGGTAAATATGCAGTCAAACAATGATGTTATGGACACTAGTAATTAGTTAACGTGATTAGTTCAAAGTTAAGCTTTTTCCAGACTCTTTTAGACTAAATTAAAGATTTCTTTTTGAAGTTTTTTAAAAACGACTNAAGAAAAAAAATATTAAGTAAAAAAAGAATCCCCCCCCCCCCAAACTTAACTGACACCGTCCTAGTGTAAAATCAAGTGAGGAAGGTATTTAAAACTAATGTTATGGGTAAGGAATATGATACACTTATCTGGTTGGTCGTAATTGTGGAGAAAGGTTCGACTAGATATGATGTTTCGAGGATACCGAAATTCGGTTCAATGGTCCGTTTTCTTAAAAGGTAAGAATGCTTCGACCAAACTTAAAATCTATTATAAAAAAGAATATGGTAGTGACAAATTAAGTTTAAAGGTTGGAGCTCATACCAAATTTGATTTAGTTGAGTTAGGTCTCCAGGAAGCTCGGTTGGCTCATTAGGTAAGAAATCGGGCTGTTTTTTGAAATTGACCATTCAAAGGCTGGCATTTCTTCGGTTTCTGACCAATCGGGTGCTCCAGGATGAAGTATGAGCGCCTCCAAAATTTTTTAGACAGTTCTTTATATTTTTCCATTTTATCAAGGCGTCTTCACTTGTAAGACTTGGTTCAACTCCTAGATAAGAGTTTTGAATGAGTCGACTTCGTCAATTTTGTGTCTCCATCTAGCCAAATATTGATATAAATATTTATAAGCCACTTTCTCAGAAATTCTAGTGTATTTTTATGAGGATTCTTGAGCGGCAAAGTTGGTTTAGTTTAGATCGCTCTTGAGATATTCCGGTTGTGGCGGTTGTCCTTTAGATTGCATTTTTGAGCCTTTGAATGTTGTTGAATAATGGCTCTATCTTGATCATATTTGTGATAGCTTTAAAATAATCTCCATCGTAGCCGGTGAAGATGGCGCGAGCTGGTTTAGGCTTGGGACGCTTCCTACCGGTTGGGTCTCATTTTTTGGCACGGTCTGACACTACAACTCCCATGATCTGGTAGGATGATATGAACGTCATAACATGTCTGAATTGGTTTTTCTCAAGTTTTTTTCGTTCTAGAATGTGTTCCTATAGAAAAAAGTAAAAAAAATTTTAAAACATTTATTAAAAAATTTTTACACACAAATACAAAGATTAATTGTAGGATCAAAATCTAAAAAGAAAATTGAATGAAAATTCAAGAAATTATAGAACGTATGAGTTGCCTCCCATAAATCACTTATTTAAAATTTTTAACTCGATTCTTGGACTTTTTATATGTGAGGTTTTCACATAGGAGGTTTGTGACTCCTTTCGTCATGTTTCTAATGATTCAACTAAGATTTTTAATGGGTTCTGGAATTTCTTCTCCGGTTCAATCCTTGGAATAGATATGAGATCGTGAAATAATCACGGCGACTACTGAAAAGGTGTTTCGTAGTGGAATGGCTTTTTGTTGATATTGATGAATTCTATACTCCACTTAGACTAATACATAGCATCTACTACTGTTCCCAAGACTTCTGTTTTAGTTCTGAAATTTTTTCTTGCTTATGAGCATACCGAGTTTTTTCCTCGATTATTGGCTTGGATTTTTGGATCTTCATCCAAGACATGTAATACACCAAAGTTGGAGTAAAACATCGCTGACCAAGCCTTGAATCATCATGGCTAATCACTTTTTTTTGTTGCTCTTGAGGTACATTAAAGCGTATGAGTTTTAAAAGGCCTTCTCGACATGTTTTTCTTCACGGAAAATGCATATAGCATCACACTTAGCTCCCAAAGTACAAATTTAATGAGAACATGGACCATCTCTTCTATGATCACTTGGTGAAATGCTGGATATCTCCCATTTCAGTGTTGATTTCATTAATTTTGTTGTGAATTCACCAAATTTTCTTTATATCAATTCACCAGTTGAGTGTTGGCCTTTCTAAGTCTTGAGTCATTTTTTGTTTTAAATGTTAAATCTTGAGTAGTTTGCTAGTTACACAGTAGGTTTCCATCATGTCGGGATCTTGTTTGCTTACGGTTCATATCTATTAGGATATATCAATAACGTTATCACATTGCTCATTTTCAATGTTATTTGCTTGTCTAGCCATGTTGTGCATATATCTTAAGTTGGTATGCATTCCAAAATCTTGCAATACTACTAAAACTAGTATTTGGTGAACACTTATATTTAGGCCACAAAAGTGGATTGGTTTATAATTGCGAATAATCAATCATGCATACTAAGTTAATGCGTACTTGTTTTCTACAAGGACCATCGAAAGCTGAGTCTCTTGGTTGTTTATTAGTATAGTGTCCCGAACCTCGAAAGTGGAGAGGGAAGAAATCTTGATTTTGTTCTATACCTAAACTAAAAAATACTCAGAAGTTCGAATCTTGGCATGCTAGTTTAAGCTTTTTGTGATTACTATTTGTTTAACGTTTATGTTTCATTGATCATTTCTTGCTTTATGTTCTTATTTGTTTCGTTATTTCTAATAAAAAAACCAAAAAACCAAACTAAATTTGTTTCTTCTTAGCTAATTTGAAAGTCCAAAAATCCTTAGTGCACTACTCGTCCTCGTGGATTTGATCCCAATGTACTATTCCGCATGTTGTGCACTTGTAGTGTGGTGTTATTAAATTGGGTGAAACTTGACACACATCAAATTTTATGGCGCCGTTGTTGGAGACTTTTTAGTTGCCTAAAGATTTCGATCTATGATTAGTCTAGGAAATTTTCTTTTCTTTGTTTTTTTGTTTTCCTGATATTTTTCTTTTTAATTTAACTATGACCTTGTTCGTTTCCTCATCCAGCAAGTTCATCCAGATGATCCATCTGAATGATTCATCTGAGTGGATCATTTAAGTGATGTTCGTTTCGTCATTCAGAAAAGTCATCCAAGTGATCAATCTGGATTCATCCTGATGTCTTGTTCGTTTCCTCATCCAGATGAATCATCTGGATGATTGTAATATGAAAAAGACTAAAATGCCCCTTTAAAATTTAATCATATATTTTGCTTTTTTATCATAGTTTTCTATCTTTACTTTAACCAAATTAATTTTAATATTTTATCTAAATTATAGTTTCAACTAATAACTTATAAATTAATAATTTTCACATTCGCAAAATTTTCATTTTCACAAACTTAAATATAAATATAAAACAATAAAACACATAAATTTTTAATTTTGGTCATAAGACACATAAATTCTTAAACACGTAAATTTTTGAACGCATAAAACACAAATTTTAAACACGTAAAACACAAAATAAAAAAATTAAACACATAAAACATATAAATTGAGAAAGAAAATGTGTTCAGCTTGTTGTGATGAATAGGAGAACTCTTTTCTGACTGGTTCATGATATGAACTCTTCTTGCAGGTTTAGATGTATCTGCAAAATCAATGGCCACATTACACATGGTTTTCACTGTGAGGCATTTGATCAACCACTTTATAGAGTGAACTAAGAGCTGAAAATAGATAATCACTAGATAATCATCAAAGTGAGATACACAAAAAAATTCACAATTCATTGTCATTGACAACTACTAACTACAAACATTCAACATGTCAAAATCAAAGAAAGATACAAAACAGAGAGATCATAGTTCAATGTTATACTCACTTATATAAGCAGCACTTCTATTGCCTAGAAAATGGGGTCAAGAGCCTTAACGTATAATCGCCTGGAGAAAAAAAAGAAGATAAAGTTATGGATACAACCAAAAGATTATGTCCAGTTATCACAAATTCAAAGCAGAAATAAAATATGCCACATACGACTATTGTGCTAATATCATTATTATGTTCATCATGAAACTATTTCACAAGCAATTTGGACATAAAAGCTACGAAATATCCACACAGACAAACAAAAGAAACATAGCAAGACCAATCAGTTTCCTTAAAGGATCTAATATCTATGTATACTCTTTTCATCTCATGCAAGAAAAAAACAATCACCTCTTGATCTTTATCTCATGATCTTACAGGACTTGCAGTAATAAACTCAATTAGCCACAATAAAAATTTTCTTCATCTCATGTTTTTCAGCAAAGCAGCAGCAACAAAACTGTTCTTTCTGTTTCGCTAACCTAAGCTGAGAACACTCTTGTACTTGGAACAATGAGGATACCAACAATGGGTTTTCAACAATTTTAAAGAGTGAAAGATAAATGAGACTAGTCAAACAAGTATTCAAATAAAAATAATCATCTTCTGCAACATCAACATATTAAAAATGGGTTATATTTTCACCTTTCTCAGAAACAAAAGCAAAAGGCGAAGAAGAAGCAATGGCTTTCAAATCGTCCTCGTCACAGAGAGTCAGAGAGACAGAGAGATAGAGGGAAAGAGAGAAGTAATGGGTTTATCTCTCAAACAGAGTTGTCCTCTGCTGGCATCAACGAAGAAGAGGTAGAAGAAAAAGAGGACGATGAATCTGAAGCAGACTAGGATAGAGAAGATGAAAGCTTGGTATAGTTCAATCTCCGGCGAGTTCAAATTGATGTTGTAATTTTTTGGGTTTAGATTGTTGTTGTAAGAAATCATCAAGCAGAGACAGACCCACCACAATTCAACAAACGGACTGTCCGATTGGGATTGCGGTTGCGAGTGTTCCATAGTGAATAATCCAGAGATTAGTCGAGATTTGAGTTTCACGTGAAGAAGCAACTAGCTTTTAGTAGAGAGAGAGAGAGAGAGAGAGAGAGAGAGTCTATCCCAGAGATATGATGCAACGCCGGAAAGATTACGGCTAGGAGATTCCGGCATAAGTAAAGAACGACTGAAAGAAATGTCGATGCTTTGTTTTTGTGTTGTAAATCTAGGTTAACTTATCTATAAGTTTCTAAATTATTAAAGGGTATTTTCGTCTTTCACTTATTTTAACTGAACTGGATTCAGTCAGCTGCTTTATTGAGAATTAGTCAGATGATTCTCTATTTTTGGTCTGAGATTTTATAAACTCATTCGGATGATCCAACCAAATGAGAAATAGTCGTACATTAAACGAACATCATCTCATATCCTCATCTGGATGGATCATTCAGATGAGAAAACGAACAAAACCTAACTTTTCTTTTTGAGTCTCTTAATTTAAAGAAACTCAATGAGGAATCGCAATATCTTCTACACCATAGCCACGTTTTTTAGGAGCTCAAGCTTTCAATATCATTAACAATACCAAAATCAAAAAGAAGAAGAGTTGTACTTTCAAAGAAAGCATTTATGGTGTCGCACGGAGGACGATAATTGTCAAACTCGACGAGAGTATGGTCGATTGTTAGGATCTAGAAGTCAACCTAAAATTGGAGAGTGTTTTCTAAGATTTATGCTACTGGAAAATCATCATCACAATCATCAAAACCAGCAAACACGGGCACGAGCTCAAGAGAATCGATGGAACTTCAATAACCAAGGGTTCCCCCGATTTTCAACACATGTGGTTCATCGTCAAGACCACATTCACACGCCTTACCATCCATATTGAGACCCTTCTAAAGCTTATAATCATGCGCCAATGGAACCTCTAAAGTGTACAATTGAAGACTTTCTGGCACAACTCATCAAAGATCAAAGAGAAGAAAATCAAACGTATAAAACAAAGCTTGATACCATGATTTGACCTAAGTGAGATGTTTCGAGACTTTGAAGATAAACTCCAGACCCTTGAAGATTCTTTAATTGCAATACAAGAGTATTTCAAGAAAATATTTGCAGTCGATTCCGAAGAAAATCATCAAACGAAGAAACCAAAGAAAATTGGATTGTGGCATCAGAAGAAAGAATACTCATGCATCAAGGAGAGCAAGTGTAGAATTTAAAGTGAAATGATTATAATGACATTTTGAACCATGATTTCAAAGTTTAAATTATTCACAATGTCCTTCTTATGAAGAACAAGAATATAGAAGACAAAATTGGCAATTTCGCGATAAAAACCGATGAGGTTAACTCTCAATCGGGAGATAATCAAGCACTTAATCAAGATGAAGTGGAAAATATGGAACAATCCTTATGAAGTTCGAGATTTAGGAGATAACCTTGATGGTTTACGAATTTACCTTGAAGAATATGAAGAAAAACGTGTAGAGAAGACGTTAGTTCTTACACACTTCGAAGATGTACCTCAAGATCAGCAAGGAAAATGTTTAACCATGGTAATTCAAGGGTTTTCCATCCACGTTTTACCCCAAAAATTGGTGTATTACATGTCTTAGAAGATGACCCCAACAATCTAAGTTACAAAATCGAGAGAAAAAGTCCGGTTTGCTCATAAGCTAGAAAAAATCTTCAAAACTGAAAAAGAATTCTTGAAAATAGTAGTAGTTGATGTGAATGGGTCTAAGTGGAGTATGGGAATCTTCAATATCAACAAGAATTCATTCTACTATGTTGCACCTTCTCAATTTCCTCAAGATGACTTTACGGTCCGATACCAATTCTATGGATTTAACCCGAGGAGCAAGCTTTGGAATCCATTCAGATCTATGTTGAAACATTGAGAACAAAAGTTGAGTGTGTGACGAAATCTTTATCTGGGCAACCACATTATATATAACTCAGGGGTCGAGCTAAAGACCGTAAACAAGCACTTTAAAGGAGGCAACTCGTACGCTCTTTCACATTCGATTTTATTTTTTATTCTTTTAATGTGTAGGATTTGATCTTAGGATTACTTCATGTTATATTGGCTGTTAGTTGATTTTTAAAAATGATTTTTAAAGCTTTTTGTTTTTGTTTTTCATAGGAAACTACTTTGGAATATGAAATCAGAGAAGAAATGCAATCTGGATACATTCAAATCATGTTACCAGCCAACCGGACCAAGGAACCATTCCATTGGTCTATGCCAAAAGAGGGACACGGCCCGGTGCCACGAACAAGGACCCTTGGCCATCTAGGGGAAGTTTTCACATCCCACTGGTCGCGACAACAACTAATTTGCAGTTGACATACCAGAGGGTATAAATTTGGGGTATGTTCTATACCTAAGCTAAAAAGTACCCAAAAGTTTGAACCCTGGTATGCTAGTTCAAGTTCTTTGCCATTTTTATTTGTTTAATATTTAGTTTACATATATATTTTCTTATTTTCAGTTCTTATTTGTTTCTTTAATTCTCATAAAAACCATAAAAACCAAACAACCTTTGTTTTTTCTTAGCTAATTAGAAAGTCCATAGATCCTTAGTGCACTATGTGTCCTCTTGGGTTCGATCCCAAAGTACTACTTCGGTTGTTGTGCACTTGCAGCGTGGTGCCATTGAATTGGGTGAAACTTGACACACATCAACTTTGATGGAATCGCCATGTCCTCATCATCAATCTACACAAACTTTAACGGGATCGCCATGTCCTCGTTCCCAGCTCACACAACCATCACATACTAAACTTACTTTAAGAATCCTATCATCATCAGTATCACAAAAAATCATTATCTATCCCTCAATATCAGACAACAACCAATCTTCTAAACCTAACATTCACACATACAAATTGCCCAACAATACTAAGAATCCACATATCGCGTTCTCACATTTGTCTTACTGTTGAAAAGTGGATTCTTGAAAATTGCGGTGAAAGCGGTTGAAATATTGTTCTAGGGATCTGAAACTGCGTTTTGGTTTATGTTTTTTGACGTTTATTCCAATCAAGATACCGTCAGTTGGTATGAATTCTTTGCAACAAGATCTTTTCAGAGACACCTTACTCGCCTTATAACTCTCTATGGTTCGCCGGGAGACCTTCTCGCATAACCCCTACACTAATCTCGGAATTTGGTGTTCGGTGTCTATAGAAAGTTGGGAATGTCAGCTTTCCAATCCTACCAAGCTCGTCATCTAAATCATTTTGAATCAACATGATCTTCTTCCTAATAAGCCTCTGGGAAACTTGGATTTGAGATCAAAAGTTGATGTGTCTTCTTTACAACAAAATCTATCAAACTCGCCACTGTTCACCTTTAGACCTGGTCGAAAAAACGACTCCTTAAATCACCTATTTGTCATTATTTTCTCTCCAGTGATTTCAGCGATTGGCGGCTGCAACTTTTGTGATTTATGCAGAGTTTCGCTGTCAAATTTGTCTATCTTCTCTTGATCATGACTCTTTTGTATAGGAGATGAAGCTTATGGTCTACATCGACCAAATTACCAAAATATTCTTAAAACGTGGACCATACATTTAGGGTTTTAGGAACAGGGCATGACACTTTGTTCCCTGCAAAACATTTGGTTGTGTAACGCATACCGAAGCTTTGTACTAGAAAATACTCTTTAAAGATAATATCTTTTGAATAAAGCATTTATTTAAGGATCATCCCAGCTTACTAAAGGAACAAAAAAGGTGTTTGTTCATGAGGTAGAATTTTTTTTTTATAATTGACCTTAAAAGGAATTCAATAAATCCATCAAATAACATAGCCTCTAAATCCAACGTGCAACAGAGAAGAAAAAATTGAGATGCTAAGATGCAGAGGCCACAACAACTTGGGTGGTTTCTTTATCCTTTGCCTCCTTAAGTTGCTTCCACTTCTCAATGCTGTCGATAAGTTCTCCTGTTTTGATTAGATATCGAACCTTCTGTCCATCTTCAAGGACCTTGTGACCCACCCGACTTACCACGTCCTTTTCTTTCGAATATAGCATCACATTTGAGCTGTGGATCGGTGCTTCAATCTGGAAAATGTAATATACATTTTGCACAATCTTCCATCATCACAAAAACAGTGAAGGGAGCCACAAAATATGGTTTCCGTTTTGCAAATTTCACCAAAGAGACGGTCATTTGAGTGGACTGACCTTAACAATTTGGCCAGGTTATCCCTTTTCTCGGCTCTTCATGTGTTTCGTCTTGAGGTTTACATCTTTGATTAGAATGGTGCTGTTGTGGGTAAAGATCATAGTGACTTCTCCAATTTTACCCTTGTCCCGTCCAGATATTACTTTGACTGTATCTCCAAACTTGACATGCATCTTGTGCAGAACTGGAAGACTGTTTGGTTTGCACTTTTTCCGTTCCCAACGCTTAAGCTGGAAGTAAAATCATAACAAACACTCCGATGATGCAATGAGGGAATCAAGGAAATGAGATCAACAGTTTCCTCTGGGTTTGCAGGGTGTAATATCCCAAGTTCCAGAAATACTATAATAACAAATAACGTAGAATGAGAAACCAAAAGCAATGAGGTCACGGATCTGCTAACTAACCTTTGCAAGAACAAGACATGGGTTCTCGGCAGGCTTCACCTGCAAATCAGTACAAAAGATAAGCAGAGTAATAAAGAACCATCCAAGTGCAGCCGTTTTGAAATCATCAAAGCAAAAAATGAAAAACCACTTTCCTCTACAAAATGTGAGCCATGGCTCCACTAGTATTACTAGCAGAAAGGCATTCATAGATTCCAAAAGGGTCACAAGTTCAACAGCTAAAAGAGTAAAAAAAGCCTGAGATCCCTACAATTACAAGTTTGATTCAACCCTTTCACAAATTTCATCATAACTCCTGGAGTCTACGTGTTCATAACTTCATCTCAATTTAGTAGCCAAAGCTAAAATCAACCCTTTAACAAATTTAAACATAGGCAAATGCACAAACTCACACTATCTGGGTAAGAACAATTCATAGGAATGAGCAACACAGATCAAATTCTGCTAAGACGAGAGATTTAGAAGCAGAATTCAAAAAAAAAATCGGAGTTTACCGGAGACGCGACGGAGAGGGAAATCGGGGAAAGGAGACGCTGGCCAAGAAAGGAGGAGTTGGAGGATAGAGAAAGAGACGTGAAGGAGCTCTGAAGAGCAGATATGGTCGCCATTTTTCTACTTGCTCTCGCTCTCTGCAACTTCCGCTGCAAACTGTTTCTTCTTCGTCCTATCCGTTCGACTAAGAGAACGTGGACAACGATTTTGGTCACAAACAACAGCGTTTTAAGGCAGTAATTAATTTTAAGATAATGTGTTTAGGCTAGGTGCGAGACCCTTGATCATTTGCATTTTGATTTTGATTTTAGACAAGTCTTAAAGTTAAGCTAAACATCACATAAACTTTAACTTAGCATATATTAGATTCGAGTTTTTCAATACAAAATCAGTTTGCTATAAGCTACAATTTGTCATAAGCTATTACAAGTATCGAAACTTTCTACCTTTAACAATTTTAATCTATCCATCTTTCACTCTCAGCTATGGTTCTGTCTGAATAACACGCGGACCATAGCTGAGAGTGAAAGATGCATCAACAAAGAATTGCTGAGTGAGATCGGTTATCCCGTTCCACCAGTCATGCATAAATTAACCAGTTTATTAATCAGCTCATAACCAGTTAATTCTCTTTACAAATTTACACTTCGTTTCGGTTTTAATCATGTAAATCCGGCCATTAACTTTAGCAGTTTATGATGAATTCAGCTGATAGCTTAGGTTTTCACCCGAGAAATCACTGCAAGCGTACAATAAAGCACGTTGTAGTGGTTCGGGATCGAATCCACAAATATCAATGATCTTACGAAGAGCAATAAATCAAACACGGGCTAAAGCGAAAAGATTAAAGTTGGTTGTGATGCTAATATCGAAAAGGAAGCAAACAAAAGCAAGAAAACAAACGTGGGGGGTACTCAATAAAGAAAAAACTAGGCACAGGGTATTCTCAAGGAATTCAAATAATCATCAATGTCAAGTTGATTAACAGGGAAACAAAACTAAGAATCGTCTAGAACTCAAACCACTAATTTGGAATCAACCTACTTCTGTAGCGCTAACTCCTTATGTTATAGAATCCTAAAGACTAACTTTCGTTGAATTTCATATTCTAAATATGTATTTGATTCAGTTTGATAAGTTTACAAAGCACAATAACATCAACTTCCGTTGGCTAATGACACTTTACTCGTTTAATCACAGATTCAAGCATTCAAGAAATCACTTTCGGTGCATTAAAAAATCTAAGATCAGAAACTAGGTCGCGAATCCAATTTCAGCATTAAACGTAGTGATAAATGAAAATCCAATGAATAATTTTCCCAATCTAGCAACCTAACAATGAAAAATTATGAAAACCTCTAATGAGAAACCCTAAACCCAACTACGAAACTACTCACTCATGAGAATTGAAACAACACAAGATGAAACAGAGAAAGACATATTGTATTGAATTAAAAACAAAGAGATAAGGGTTCAGAATTCTTCACAATAGAATGTAGATTAGAAATATTCTCCCTAGAGTTCTCAAAGCTCAAAGGCTGCTCTAAAACTCAGAAAATAGCATAATAAAACAAAGAAATCAAGTATGGGTATTTAAATATGTAATAAGGATCTTCAATCTTCGATTCTGGTTCAAAATAAGTCGGTTTAGTCGTGTCGTAACAATGATACATCGATCCTAATGCAGGGATCGATCGATCCATGTCATTCTGGCAAGATGCTCATTTCTGCACATTCATTGTCTCGTTGCCAGCATGACAGGTGTTCATTAAAATGACCATAACTTTTGATCAAACCGTTAGATTACCTTCTCACCACCTTCAAATTAACGATAATTCTTGTGGCTATCTTGTGTCAAAATTTCAGCTCGATCCAACGGTGGGAAGTCTGTCAAATAAGTCCGAACTTCCGATGATTCATCATGATTCTGCATTCCAAATATCCGTTTTTGGCCCAAATTGTTCTGTTTCTCTCCAAAGCAACTTAGAACTTGTAAAAACACTTAAGAACACCAAAAAAACTCCAAATAGAAACAAATATATATCAAAACACCATTTTTCTCAAATAAAACATTAGTAAAAACCCATAAAATACGAATACATCAAATCCCCAAACTTGAATCTTTGCTTGTCCTCAAGTAAAAGAAACGAAGATTAAGCCAAAGGATAAGATGTTTAAAAAAAAATGGACCTTTACACTTTTAGGAGACCTTACTTTGCGCTTAGATTCGCTGACCTCATAAACCGTAGACAGTTAGAACATTCTCCCCAAGAATTCCTGCATGACCTCGCAAGCCCATCCATACTCCAAAATTTTTACCTACAAGACTCGCATTAATGTTGATAAATCTCTACATTCATTCAAAGAGATGTGAAACTTTTCACCAGAGAACTCTACATCAGGAATAACGGACTAGGTAATGAAATGGCTTTTAGTGGTAGGGCTAAAGTGTCTTGGGATTCACAACTGCGTCAGGATGCAAAACATTATGCAAACTCAAAGGAAAGAAAGAGTATATTGATCACCATGATCCCTAACTACTCAAGTAGGAAACACAAACTCATCAATCAAATAAACATGTGTGCAATCTCCAGAGCATAACAAACTACAGATAACAAGTAAAAACTGATTTCTTTTCCGGATATGAAATAAACATTGAATTTTCTTTCTTTCTTTTCTTTTTCGTTTTTTTTTGCATATACACGAAAATCCGCTGGAATCAGCATTACAAAAACATTTTTAATCAACAGAACACCCGTACAACACGAAGAATTGCAACACAACCATCTTAAGCTCTAAAACAGCCAACACCAACTAAATAGACACTCAGGACCGTGTCTAAACCACCTAAAAATTTCAATCCTACCTAAGTAATCAGAAGGATCATGTCTACCCTATTCTGTCCATTGTTTTTGCACATATGTGCACATAAGCTGAAAAAGAAATGCATGGAGATTCAAATGAGATAGGGTGAAAGTGTGGTACCAGACTAAAAACAAGTTTGGTCATTCAGTATTAACGAATAAGAGTGCAAGAAAAATGGGGATGTAATACTGAATGATTGGTTTCGAATTACTGATTTCAAGTCCATGATTCAAAGCAATTAGATTCATTTATAGTTTAGATAAATAGAGTTAAAACAATCCAGACAAGAACTTGAGTTCAAAAGCTTTTTGCAGGGAGTTTAGTCATGAGGTTTTCTGGTTTGCATGCGCTAACAGGTCAAATAAAAATGGTCAATATGAATAAAAATAAAGCATAACGCACAAAGAAAGTAATCTGATTATCATCATAAAGTGCTAGAATCAAACAAGACTAACTCAATAGAACATAAAACTGACTCAAACAACACATCAAAAGAAAAGAAAAAGCAAAACTAGCCTCCTCAGACTTATCTCACATCGTCTCAGTGAGAAACAAATCTAGAGAAGGGATAAGTAGCAAATAGATAGATAAAATTCATTAATAAAAAGAAAAGAAAAGAAAAGAAAAGAAAAACTAACGAGTGGGATTTTAGACTCTAAATTCAGCTTCAAATCATATCCTTTTCGTGGCAAGGGTCGATCGATCCCTAGGTAGGGATCAATCGCTCCTTGTCCGTCTGGCCAGAAAATTCGCTCGTTCCATTGTTGCATCCAAGAGTCCAAAACCACAAAAAACCAAAAACAAAAGTGAAAAACACCAAAAATATAACTAAAAGAAAGAAAACTAACTTGTAGCTTGCCTCCCACTCAGCGCTTCTTTATAGTCACGAGCCTGACTTAGGTTGCTGGTTTTAATCCTAAGAATCAAAAGGTTGAGCCAACACACCTTTAGTCCTTCTCTTATCAGTGGAAAAAACAACATGTGCAAGAAAATACATGGTTTTCGATGGCAAAGAGACACTAGTTTCATCGAAGAAAATCACACCAGCATAACATATATTTTTAATTATTCTTTGATTACTAGATGCTCATGGGGATCAAATGTATTAAGTGAGAAAAAAAAATCAACTACAAGTTCAAACGATTCTAAACAAAATAGTCAACTTCATCTCCATGAATCATGTAAAGCATAATATCTTATCTCTCGAGTCAATCTCAACCTTAGAATCCTCTATCTCATTCAAGATCTTATCTATATCAAGCACATCCTCATGGTAAGATTTTTCGAGAAGAATCTAGATGTTTCATGCAGAGAAGAGTTAAAGTCAAGATCATGACCATTCAAACAACATAAATAATGAATGTTAAGAGATATCTCATGGTAAGTCCTAGCAAGCTTTTCTACTCTTAAGTCATCCATCCTATCATATTCAGATATTAAATCATAACATTCATCAATGAGCAATGGGGTATCTAAACTACATGTTACATCTTCAATGCAAGGCATGTGACTATCTTCATAAACATGAGTTTCAAAAGTTGAGTCGCATGTACCTTTGAGTTAGCATGGTGGAACCCAATGTATTACCTATTTAAGTGCATGAGCCATATATATTTCCATTCTTGTGAGCTCTATCCCTTCAAGTATTGCCCGATGTCAGGCGGTGGAGCTTCGATACAACACGTAACCCGCCAATATTCCCTCGATTCCTTGGGATCGACGGAGTGCGGCACGAATTCGATTTTCGGTATAACGTCATTTTCCTGAACTCGTAGGCTTTCGGGGTCGAAAATCGACTGCAAAGCATTTGCGGAAACTAGATCGTTCGAAGCCATAACACAAAAGAAGAGAGAGAGAGATGGAAACGATAAGGAGTTTGTTTTTACCTTAAGCAATTTTTTGTGAAAATGAGTAAGTGGAAGATTTGGAAAATTACTTCTCTTATTTATAGAAAGAGGAATTTACTATTCATCTTCGGACTTTTTAGCCATCGACTCCGCCTACCTTACCTAACAAGCTTTAAAAGTTCGCAAGAATATTCCAACGATTCTCGCAAACTGGGGGGCTAACTGTGTGGGTCAAAAATGGTCACGACGAAATCGATTCCTAAAAGCTTAATGGAAACATCGTCTCTCTTTCGAAAATGAAAATCGTGAGAGGATTATCAATTCAAAGGCTCTTGCCATCTAGTTAATCTCCTCTCAACCAAATATCGAAGCTCCACATCTAGCAAACCATAGGCGATCGCTTCGCAAAATCCAGTCACTCGCGGGAAACTAAACGCGAGAATATCAAAATCAACATCCGAGACCCCCGAGAGATCTCGGTAAATGAGTTTCATAGCGATAAGAAGTCACCGTAAACGATGGATAACCGTGTCGCTTCGAAAATACGAGCAATACGAACAACTGCAAGTCTATTCGCCAAACGGGCGACTAGACTCATGGTTTGGTCGCCCGTTGGGCGACTAGACTCGTGCAAAGTTTGCTTCTGCAACCCTAGCGGACTCAGAGATAAAGGTTGAGAAGTCTGCTTCTCCTGATCCTCCATCTGCCTATCCTTTAGATCCAGAATCAAGAAATAAATTGTTTTCCTCTCGTTGGATTTTATTATCTTTTTTGTTGACTTTCTGCCCCTGTGTGGGCTTGGATTTGCCCCTTGTGGTCTTTATAATGACTTCTATGGCCTTAGAGGCCTTAACTCTCGATTGGCCTTCTAGGCCTTAGTTTGGTTTGCCCTTCGGGGCTTTAAGACTTATCTTTTGGCCCTTTGTGGCCTTTTATGAATGATTTTTGTTCTTGTAAATCCCCTTTTATCTTTTTGCCTTAATAAACTCTTGACTAGTATTTAAAGATAACATTCGTTGTATGGCTTTGACAAGTCTTTTACCCTTGACTTCTTGATCGATTAGCTTCCGGCTATAAGCCTCTGGCCTTTGCATGTCGACGTTTCGATCGTTTTGACTTCCGACTTTTAGCCTATAATCTCTTATAGATGTTCCAGCTGTTTTGACTTTTGGCTTCTTAGCCTCTAGTCTTTGCCATGTCTTTTGAGAGTTTGAGTTCCAGGTTGAGATAATCTCATTATCTCTCTTTTTTGTTTGAGGGAATTCTACTTTTTGTCTTTAGACAATGCTTAGGTTCCCGAGATGCGTTTTGCTCCACTTTGGGTGACTAGTAACTTTTGGCGACTAGTAACTTTTGGCCTCCTGATACCCGGAGGTACCTTCTGGCTTTTTGGCATTCTGCTACCCGGAGGTAACCACTAGATTGTTGGCAATCAACTACCCGGAGGTAACCACTAGCTTGTTGGCATTCTGCTACCCGGAAATAGCTGTTTGCTTTTGCTGCATTCTGCTTCCTGCAGTGAAGCCACTATCAGTCTTATTGGTTTTCCTGGTATGGATTTTCCCCCGCAAAGAGATCCAAGTGCCAAAGTTTTCTTCTACATCCCACATCTAGGTAAGTAGGTATAGGTGATGCTCGTGCTCAGGTCGTATACCTTTTGCATTTACTGCGACCTGGTAAGAAAGATTAAGCTATTTTGCTTTCTGCTCAGAACTCGACTTTCTGGTTAGCCACTCTCTATTAAGCAGGATAAGCAATTTGTTTGTCTCTTGCTTTATTTCGGGTATTTTCCTTTGTTCAAGCAGAGTTTTTGAGCTTTTCGCTTTTGTTTTGGAAGGGTTCTTTGCTTATATTACTCCTTTATTGAGGAGTAATCATTCAACTTATTTGCCCATTACTATAACTGAATTTCTTTACGAGAAAACAATTGTTTTATTGATAGGAATTCGTCCTTAGACGTAGCATGATTACATAATAAAAGGTGTAAAAGAAATTAATAAAAAAATCCGAAGCCGAAAAACGTGTCTTGTGTATGGTCGTCCGGGCCAGGAGCATTCTTTAGAAGAAGTAAGACTTTAGGTGTGACGCATTCCAGCTCTTTAGCTGTACTTTTCCGTACCTGTTTTGTAATTTGTATGCCCTTACTCCTTTGACTTTTATGATTTGGTATGGTCTTTCCCAGCCAGGCGCAAGCTTACCCGCAACCTTGTCCCTTGTGTTGTCATAGACTCAGCGTAGTACCCATTCACCTTGCTGGAACGTCCGGGTTCGTACCTTCTTGTTGTAGCTGCGAGCTACTTCCTGTTGGTACTTCCAGTTTTTGATTCTTGCGGCTTCCCTTCTTTTGTCGAGCAGATCCAGGGAGAAATCCATCAACTCTTCGTTCTCTCTTAGAGTTAGAAGCTCTGTCCTGGCTATAGGGACGCTGACTTCAACAAGGGATATAACTTCTGTTCCGTAGACCAAGGCAAAAGGTGTTTCCACTGTTGAAGTCTTGATGCTAGTTCGGCATGCCCATCGGGTAGCTGGGAGTTTTTCGACCCAGTTGCCTTTGGCGTCGTCCAACCTCTTCTTTAGGAAATTAACTATTCTCTTTTTGGTGGATTCGGCTTGCCCATTGGATTGCGGATGTCTCGGAGTTGCAAAGCTTAGTTTTGTGCCCTAATCTTCGCAAAACTTTTTGATGTTTTTGCTTGTGAATTGTGGGCCATTGTCTGTTACTATCTCCTGAGGTGTTCCGAATCGTGTTACCACGTTCTTCTAGAGGAACCTCTTGATTTGGACATTCGTAATCTTGCTTAAGACTTCTGCCTTCACCCACTTAGAGAAGTAATCCGTAACTACCAAAAGGTATTCCAGCTGGCCAGGAGTTGTTGGGAATTTACCTACAATGTCCATTTCCCACTTCATGAATGACCACAAAGAGCTTACGAATTTGAGGTTCTCTTGGGATATCTTGGATACTTGTGCATGCTTATGACATTGGTCGCAATACTTGGCCATTTGGAGGGCGTCGTGGGCTATTGTAGGCAATTAGTAGCCTGCCCTCTTGGCTCTCAGCACCAAGCTTCTTCTACTAGAGTGAGATCCGCACTTGCCTTTATGTAGTTCTTTGAGGATTAGATCTGCGTCTTTTGGCTTTACGCATTTAAGGTAAGGTCTCGAGAAAGACCTTCTGTAGAGTTATCCATGGACCAGGCAATAGCGGGATGCTGGCCTTTTGATCTTACGACATTCACTCATTATGTTGGGTAGGACGTCATCCTTTAGGCAAGAAATAATTGGCGTCATCCATGTTTCTTCCTCTTCGATGTTGGAGACTTGAGGTCCTTTGGCGTCTTCGTCGATAGCTGGCCATTGGAGTACCAACAAAAGTATGCTAATTGGCTCCATGGTTTTCAAGGCAGAGGCCAGGTTTGCGAGGGCGTCCACATGCGAATTTCGATCCCTTGGGATCTGTGTGAGTTCGAATGCTTTGAATGAATCAATGAGCTTCTTGGCTATGGCTAGATACTTGGTCATGCTGGCATCTTTTGCTTGGTAGTCGCCTTGCGTCTGGCTTACGATCAATTGGGAATCACTGTAAACCCGTAGGTTTTCTATTCCCAAGTCTTTTGCCAAGCCGATTCGTGCAATTAATGCTTCATACTCACTTTCATTGTTGGTGGCTCTAATGTTGCATCTTACTACTCTTGATACCACTTCTCCTCTTGGTAAGATGAGCACAAGGCCTACTCGTGCTCCTCATATGTTTCTGGATCCATTTATGTAAAGTGTCCAGTCTTCTTCGCTTTTACTCTCCTGCTGGATCCTGACTTCTTCTTCTGTCCCTGGTACCATTGGTGGGGAGAATTCTGCTATGAAGTCTACCAGGACCTGTGATTTGATTGCCGTGGTAGGGCGGAAGATCACATCGTATTCGCCTAACTCCACTGCCCATTTGGCTAATCTTCCAGATACTCCTGGCTTGTGGAGTACATATTTGATGGGGAAAGATGTGATGACTACCACCGGGTGAGCTTGGAAGTAAGGACGCAGCTTCCTGGCCGAGACGACCAAGGCGAGAGCAAGCTTTTCCAAGTGACAATAGCGGATCTCGGTATCCAGAATGGACTTGCTTCCCTCTTCTCTAACCAAGATGGCACTTACGTCATGCTCTAAAACAGCCAGGTACAGGAGCAGTGGCTCTCCATCTTGGTGTTTTGAGAGAAGAGGTGTTGTTGTGAGATAGTCCATTAGCTTAACTAGGGCGTCTTCGACCTCTTGGTTCCACTCAGATTTCCCAGTGAACTTAAGGGCTTCAAAGAATGCATGCGAGTTGTCGGATAGCCTGGATATTAATCTACTCAAGGCTGCCATTCTTTCGGTAAGCTTCTGGACGTCTGGTGGAGTCTTGGGTGAAGGGATTGCTTAAGTCGCCCTGATTTGCTTCAGATTTGCTTCATTTCCTCTGTATGTAACTATGTACCCCAAAAATTTCTCGTAGCTCACTCCAAATGAACACTTAGAGGGATTGAGCTTCATATTGTACTTCCTTAGGGTAGAGAAGGCTTGCTGCAAGTTGGCTATATGGTCTTCCGCTTCTAAGGACTTGACCAGCATGTCGTCTATATAGACTTCCATGGTCTGGTCGATTTGGTCTGTGTTGGGGTTAAAAACTGTCCCGACGAAATCGATGCCTGAAAAGGGTTTCAGAAACAATGTTCCCTTCTTCGGACATGGGAATCGTAAGGATATCTGATAGCTCCGAGATTCCCATCGTTCAGACTGTCTCTTCCCGAACTGGTTTCAGAACTTCCGAGGTAGTCGATCATGACCAATTTCCACATAGAGTCTGTCCGTCTGAAAGAAACTAAAAGCATCCGAGTACCAAGGCTAGCGTCGATGGTCCACAAATAAACTTCCGCAAGACCACACGATACGTCCTCCGAAGCAATGCAAAACCACTAAAAGCGTTAGAGAACCACGTCGCTTCGAAGGAATGTCTAATACGCCGATTGACGCCAGACCTACGAACGAGTCTTNCTTGAAACCGAATGACGATCGAACTAGAGGCCGATCTAGACGTCGATTGAACCAAGACCGATGGTCCGTCCTGGTGCCAGTTGGCGCCAAGATAGAAGGTTCGTCTTGGCGCCAACTGGCGCCAAGACCAGGACATTGTCTTGGCGCCAATTGGCGCCAAGACCCAGACATGGTCTTGGCGCCAGTT
>OVAN01005168.1:0-24059 GCA_900406275.1 Anastatica hierochuntica | reverse complement strand
GATTGGCTTGAGAAGAGACGAACTGACTGGGCCGAGTGACTGAACCGAGAGTTTGACTGTGGAACTGACTGTCAAGACTGTCTGAACCATCTGAACCGATCAAATCGACTCTACGGCAAAGGTGAGTTCGTGACTGTAGTCTTTCATAGTTTACTGTGAAGGCCGAAGGGCCGTGATTGATTGATTGATGGTCGATGGCCGAGTAAACATTGTTCTAATGGTCGATGGCCGAGTTTACTGTTAATAAAGGTCGTGGGCCGAATTCACTGTTCACTGCTAAGGCCAAATGGTCGGATTTACTGAATAAAACTAGAACTGATAGTAATTCCGGGATGATGACTGAATTAACTGGATGAATGAATTGATTAATAAGACTGGTTAATTCTATGCATGGCTGGTGAGACGGGATGACCGATCTCACTCCGCAATTCTTTGCTGATGCATTCTGTGTGAATACAGGTACTGATTTAGGCCAAGATGGCTCATCTGTTTGAGCAGCACGCGGACCATGGCTGGAAGCGAATGATAGATGGATTTTATGTTTAAAGGTAGAAGGTTTCAATGCATATAATAGCTTATAGCAAACTGTAGTAGCTTATAGCGAACTAATCATGTACTGAAAACCTCGAATCTATTCTAAATATTAAGTTAAGTTTGTTGACTGTGATGAATGACTTAACTTTAAAATGAAAAACTTGTCTAAAATTGAACTGAACACGTAAACTGTCAAGGAAAATTGAGCAAGGATCTCACAATCGGCCCCTTACAAATGATATAAACACGCACTGCTCAAGGTTTGGTTGTTCTACAAACAACAAAGTTTAAATATTGTTTTACAAACTCAACAAAATTTCTACATAGTGTTTTGAGGATTAAACCTCCTCCTTCCTTCTCTTCTGTAGTATGGAGTTTCATCCACAGTCCTCTTCACATACTCCATAAATGGCGATGGTGTTCTTGGAGATTCCTCGTGGTATATAACCGCACCACTTCTTCTTTCTGGTGTTACCGGTGCACCGATTGTGGCAGCCCTAGTAGCTCCTGCTGGACCAATTGGACCTGGTCTATCAATCACTTTCAGAAAGACAATCACCGAGATAACCACCACTACAACGCTCCATAGTATCTTAATCAAGAAAGAGTATCCATCTTTTCTTGGAGATGGCCCTACTAGAGACTCCCCTATGTCGTCGTAGGAGACATCAATTTCCACATTTTGGCCTGAAGAAAGTTTATACCATCTCATCAGATAGGAAGTGAAAAAGAAACAGAGCCTATTTGATCATCAGAAGTAAGCAGTGGCTCACCAGTAGCAGGGAGGGTGATGAGGATTTTATCAGTGAATTGCCCAGATTCTAGCACATTCACCTGAAGGAAAAAAAGTTGAATAATATCGATAGCTTTACTAAATTGTTCGTCTTTTTTTGGAGTACATTAGAGTAAAGAGGTTATAACTAAAGTGAGAAATCACCTCATATAGTGCACGCCCTGCGATACCATAATCTTCTCTCTTGATCAAGCGGATCGATAACCTACCTTTGTTGCTCCAGTGGATTTGAACATCTGCAATCGGTAATTTGAGTGTCATTTGAGTTCCTTAATAAGAAAAAAGAAGCAAGCTAACAATTGATAAACGGGTTTTACCAGTGTTCCCCAGTATCGAAATGATGGTCTTGTTTGAACCCGGAGTTACATTCAGCTGCAAGATACTCACAAGTCAAACACTCGTAAAGCAACATATTCTCGGTTATGATCTGAGTAACGATTCACTCAGAAACGCAAAGAAAATAAGAATATTAATAACCTTGTTTGGCCCTGTTACAAAAAACCCTCCAATGAGAAGTGCAGATGCAGAACCCGAAACATGAGGAGCTTCTTTGAGTGACGCATTAACAGAGAAGGAGACATGAGGTTTCATGTCTTTTGATGTAGTAGACATTGAGTGAACCAGATACTCCGGTGAGAATGGGAAGAAAAGGCAATAAGTGTTGCCAGTATCAAGATCCAACCATGGGTTTGCATATCTTCAATGCAAGATAAATAAATATCAACCAAAAGGTCATGCGTTTAGATATATGCACGCATATACTTTCACTCCAAGATAGTATAGTTGAAGTAAGCATCATACCCTATAAATGGAGGGTCTACTTGGCACTTAAATGTGGCTCTGCTTCTGTTTCTAGAGACTACGAACTTGTCTTTCCTGTTGCAGTTTATACCATCATCAGTGAATACGTTGTTGCCTCTACGCTTTTGGAAGGCAACATTAAATGATTACAGACCTGAATCTCACAGGAAAGTGATATCCATCTGCAGGGAAATGGACATTTGTCAATGTTTCTTCAGGAGTGTCAACGTATATGGTACTTCCAAGTAGCACTGTGGCTTTGGTTTGCAGTTTCAAACCATGACCTTCAAATGTAACTGTGCAGATACAGCAACAATCAAGATAAAGAACATCTCTTAGTGTCCTCTAGAAATCCAATAGATGCACATAAGAAGTACGAAAAGCTATATCGATTTTACTGCGAGCTAAGCCTTGGCTGATCGCTTTAGCTTGGCCAGATTCCACATTGACAGATAGGACACTTGTGTTTGATGTAGCCCATCGACCAGAGACTTGATGACCTGCCCCTAAAATACATTGCCACAGAATTTAAACGAAATATACATTTCGGAGTATGGTGAGCAATAAAATGTCTTTATACTGTACATTTGATTTGATATTATACCTGCTATGCTGAAATTCAACAAATTTCCAGTGTGAATGACCGGGTTTTGAGGACAGATTTGCGCCCCAACTGAAACCTGGCAAAACAAAATACAAGTAATGTAGCCAATTGCAGATATCATAATAGATGTATGCATACCTATACAACAACGGGAGATTTAATGAAGTTTAAGACAATATATCAGGCCTGTACCAGAATGTAGTCTGCTTTGCTGAGATTACCGCCAATGGAGACCCGAATAAGAGCTTTACCATGCTTTAATCCCTTCATTATAAAGAGAAGGAGATTATAGAGGAGCAGTAAAGCAAAGAAGCTTAGATTTGTAATCATCAGAATAGAAAAAAGATAAGTATGTCAAAATTTCTTAACCGACCTAAATAAACTATATTAACTGAGAAGTTATCTAAACACCAAATGTATCAGAAAAAGTATTAACACACCTTAACGTAGATACTTGTTTGGTCACTGACAGTCCTAATAGATACAACATCACGATGATTGGTTTCGACATGGTATGTAGTAACACCATGTGCTTCGAGAAAAGTGATTCCTTTTCAAAACAAAACAACAAAGATATTAAAACACCCATAGCATCAAGGAAATGAAGAATGCACATTTGAGTATGAGAATGTTACCTAAACTGTCATAGTAAGCTATTGGAAGTTCAAGTGCACCACCAACAGCAAGATCTACCACATGGAAAGGCATGCCCTCACTCTTAATTCTTATTTGAGCAACCTGATAAAATTCTACGTTATCAACAAAGTAGACAAATAGCAGATAAATAAATGATGCAAGAAATGAACAGAATAGTGAACCGAGAGGTTAGAAACTAGAGCAGCAAACAATCCTATATACTAGCATTGTCTACTGAAGGATAGTTTCTATACACTTCCACACTCAAAATACCTCTGCAACCCTCACACAAGCAGCAATTTCAATCCTTCCACTAGTGCGGTCTTTGGCTTGAATACATGCAACATTGTTGCTATCTGTTGTCTTCACACTTCCTCCATTAGTCGATATGGTCTCTCGTTCAAAATCAGCCCGGGAATTACATTCTTTCAGTATGGAATAGACTATATTGCCTCTGTTACTTTGACCATCCCTGTGCTTCTGTGGCTCAGGAGATGACGGCAATAGACCAGATGACGTATAATATGGTGGAAGAACCCAGGTCATAGGGACCCCGAGAGCAAGAGGAAGATCAGGCACAACAGATACACTTATTGACGCTTCATATATTTTAGATTCAGAGTACACGCCAGGACACACGAAATCACATGAGAACGCAATGGTGACTCTGGTTTTTCCTGCTGATCTGAAATGGAAAAGATAAAGCTGCTTTTAGAATTTGATGAGTCGTCTAGCTAGTGTGCTACAAGATCTAGGTATTCTGCATAGACCTCAGCTAAACAAATTACACTAATTCTAATCTCAAGTCATTAATAACAAACTGTGTGATTGCATTCTATGCTTAGGCAGATAACCCTGTTCTGTAAATGTTGGACGTGGAACCGCACTAGCTGACTCTACTTCTAAAAGTTGAACGATGTTGAACATGATGATGCCTTGTTAGGATTCTAGAGTAGTGAAAAGGTAACTTCTCTAAGAGAACAAAGTAAAGAGACTAGCCAATCTGAACTAGGCGACCATAAAATATTTTTCAGCCGTAATAAGACAGAGAGCACTTGCAATAATCTTGGGTTACCTTCCTTGGACGACATTGACAAAGCCAGCAGTTTCTTCCACGTCAATGGAGGATGCATGAAATCTTAACACCTAACAACGAAAATAGAGCTTTCACTCACAAACATGGGTATCAAAAATAGATGATCATATACACAATTTGATGAAACATAGAATTGGACCTGCTCATCTTCTATAGTCCACCTGTATGCTCTGCAGAGCTCATAAAAAGACAAAAGATCCCCCTGGCAATGTAACCAAAAAACAGTCTTTTGCAAGTGAGAATAGACTCTGGCCGAGTTAACTTAATCAGTAAGTTCTTTCTGGGACTCTCACCTTAGAAAATGATGGGAATATAGGCATTTCATGGCCAACGGCCACAGTGTCACTCTGAGCTATCAGCATTGCAGCAGCAGGCAGTCCTACTTCGGCATGTCCAACTGCCTGACAAACTACAGTACCTTCACTCCCATATATTGTTGCATAGATTGTCTGGTCATAAGAGAAACCAGGTCAAGATGCTATATCTTTCTGGGTCCACATCTATCCATCAATTGTAGTTGGAAACAATTGAATAGCCAAATCATGTTCTTCTTTATGGGTTTATATTGAAAATACAAGGTATATTCAGAGAATTTCAGGCGCACCGTGTTACCGGGTGATGTTGCATAAAGACGCCCTGATTTCTCGATATTTGCAACTTGGATATTCACAGTTGTATAGTCAACAGAAACATTCATGGTTGGGCCTCCTTCAACAGTGAGCTATAAAGCAACAGAAAGCTTATCAGCACACAAAATCAAGAGAAAACAACAAAAATAAAGATGTTAATCTGACTCAGTTAATATAGATTTCCATCATACAACGTAAGAAGCACCAGGAACAAGAAATATTCCTTGTGGGTGAAGTCTAGGTGGGGCGTAAACTTCCACTCTGATAGTTTGGCTCAGTACTTTGTCTCCTGATTGTTTTCTTGCGCTGACCTATTAATACAACATTGCTACAGATTAACAAGTTCAAGAAAAAAAAAATAGCAGCATTGAAGGGTCAAAAGTAAACCCACATATAGGGTTGTGATTCCAAGGCGTCTAGCAGCTATTCTGAAAGAGGAAGTTGCCACGTGTTCACCAACAGAAAGTGAATTATCATCGGCAGTGACATGCTCCACAAGATCATCCTCAATATGCACCGTTATGTCCATAAGTGGGTACTGCACTTATTAAGAGTTCTGAAATCAGCTACGTTTATGAATAGCTGATAAGAAAATCGGTAACAGGAGACATTACAGTACAACCACGTGTTTTGCTGATCCTTTTTATATCCAAAATTCAGATGTTAAGACAGTTGAAGCTAGTTAGGCAATTCTTATGCAATAATTCCATAACATGTGAATCAAAATATTTACAAAAAATTTCATTCTAAACCTGGGAAGAATCAAAGGTCGTCCCGTCATCAATGCCAGTCAATAGATCAACAGAGTGTGAACTTCCTTCCTGCCACGTTCAAATTAGACATGAGAATATTGTGGTAAAGAATGCGAAACCAAAAATGAATTGAAAGAAACCGGAAAGGAAATAGTACCATACTGAAGAAAGGGAAAAGAAGCCTGCTAAACGTACCATTATACTTATCTCGTCCCCAGAGGCAATCTTTATCCAGTCCACATCTGCTACTTTAATCTGTATAATAAGATTTAGGATAAGAGACTCAACATGACAAACCATACAGTGATCTACAGCGAACAGGCCACATCATTATCTCCATAATATACTTGGCATAGAAGTCATAATCATGTATAGTGTAAAATTAACAAATCAATGAAATCCCACAAGTTGATGGAGTTGAATTATCCCATTCAAAGTAACAGCTTACCACTGCAAGAGCTGAAAGGGGAGGAGAAACCCCAATATCGTAAACTGTCACGAGTGTAGTCCCCAACCCTTTTGGAGACAGCATCATTTGCGAGCACTGCAGGCCAGAAGAAGGGCGAATAACTTCTGCTACTCGTGAATCATTCACAACTGCTTCCCACAAACAGCTTCCTCCAGTCATTGACAAATTAACCTTCAGTATGGAAATTTTTGAAACATTACAAATACAGTTCTGGGGCTCTCAAAACAAGTAAGAGCGGAGACAGAAATACTGTAAATTGCAAATTCTCAATGAAATCAATTCATGATTCCATTGTGCTAATGAATGAATCAAACTATCAATCAATCATCTACCAAGACTTAAAAGGCAAACTCTTGTTAATGAGTGGCGTATACCTTTGCATTAGGATTGAGAAATACCAGGTTGAACTCTGGTGTTACTTTCAGTGTGGAAACCAACTGCATATTCAACCAATCGACAGAAATGAGAAACTAGACTACTACAGTCCCAACTGAAATAGCAAGTGAAGTGACATCTAATTTGAGCTTTACAAGTGATTGATAAGGATATGTGGGAGTAAAAAATAAGGCTGATGCAAACCTGCAAGCGAACAGCATCTGTGAGAGTACTTTCAGAACCTTCTGGAAGCAGAGATGAGTATTGGCTTCTTACAGAACGATCAATACCAGAAACTGTGGCACGGACAGTGCACTGCCAAAACAGCAAATCATATATTAAAAGAAAATTAATTGGAAGAATCACATAATGATCAAGGGATTGGTTTGTTTACCAATCCTGTCTCATTACGAAGAGCCAGAAATCTCTCCCAGCTGGACTTTGTCCTCTTTGAATTATAATCATCATCCCAGTATGCCAAATTGTTGCAACTGCTCAGTTCCCACATGAGAGTAAGAGCTGAGGAGTTTGAAAAAGCTTCTCCAAAGCCGCTAATACCAACGGCAGCAACTCGAATTATTTGCCCATTTGCCACAGTCACAGGAGTTACACGAAGTCTTCCTGGTGCCCTGTCAGCTTGACTAGCAGCTCTTACCACATCAAGCTTGTTAACTGACAAAATGGCAGGTATAACCTAATGTCATGAGCAAATAATGGCAGACCTAAACTACGGAAGTATTGAAACACTGAAAAGATCCAATATGTGGGATGGGAGATATTGAACATACCAGGTTCATCAACAATGAGCACAACTGAGGTTGGTAAGCTGCATTGAACAGACAAGAAAGCTTCTGCTACTGCAGGTAAAGGATGATCCATACCCACCAGATTCCCGCGCAAGAAAACTAGTTTCTGGACGAGTACAAGCAGGGGAAAAGGTGACAGTGCCATCTTTCTATTTAGATATAAAAAGTAAGACCAATGGATAAAGAATAATCGCAAAGAATGTATGCAGCTTACATAGGAGCCAAGCTTCTGGCACAAAACTCTGTAGATGTTAAAGGGGCGGTCAAACTCATGATGGATGCTAACTCCGCTTGTAAGATCCTCCTCGTCTTCATTTATAGTCTTCACAGTCTCAGTGTACTCAACATTGTCATCCCACCTTTCAGGTCCCCCCACAAGCGTAACATCAACAAATGTCCCAGGTACGAGATATAGCTTACTAACCCCAACATCAGTATCTTCTTGTGTGTTATCAAACCAATATCCACCATGATGATTCCCATCACTATCTTGTCTGACCGAAAGCGGCAGATAAGCCCCGATACTTGAAGTTGCTTTCAAATCAACCGATTCACTCAAAGACTTATCAAAGAAATGGAACTCTTTCGCCAGAGTTGCTTGTAGCACTGTGCGGCCAGGAGATGAGGTATATATATATGCCTGTGAACAAGGAGATCTGGAGTCCATGCCTCTTAGTTCGTCCAGCATCATCATTTCAGATGTTGCATTAACAATAACAAAAGACTCACTCCCTGTCTTCCACTTTATTAATGAATTAAAAGCATCACATCTAGAGAATGAGGCACCTGATATATAAGATCTCCTCGTTAACAACTTATAAAAGAGAACAAGGCAAAATTAGAAGAGATGATAATAAAAACAGAAGTGACAAATAACAAGTTTCGGTCATAACCATTTGAAGCCTTCATTGTGACAGCGCCTTGCAGGTGCGAACCAACAACTGTCTCTACTGGAAAGTTTTGCAACATAACCATAGAGGATGGAACAGAAACTTCAACAACAACCTGTGAAGAATCAAATAAAGAGTTTAAACACCATGTAAAGAAATAGAACCGCTTGGATATGTTCCTGATCCATCCGTCTTGAAAATCAAAGATATATTTACATATATGCATCAACTAATGGAAAATACGAAAAAAATAGTCAATGTACCTCATCAAAATTTTGTGAATCGAAAGTTGACACCACTTTTACAGTGGCTATTCCAGGCCTCTTTGCTTGGATAATTCCATAAGCTGACACAGACAAAATGCTCATATCCGAGGTAAACCACTTGTAGTCACTCAGTGCTTTCGCACAACCTAGGAACAAACATCTAGTCGTGGGTTTTCAAACTGGAAAAGAATAGGTCATGAGAACCATAGCTTGGGAACTGACCTCCTGTCACAGTTAGCTCCATCTCCTGATAAACAGCAGGGGTCCAAGGGAGTAGAATCTTAGGTGTGCCACCTTCATTGTTCAATGTGAAGTGCACTTTTTCACAAACCATAATTTCTTGGACAACCTTGAGAACCTGCCAGTGGAAGAAGTTGTTGAACAAGCAGTGCAAAAAGACAGAAATATTTCCAAAGAGAAGATATATAATTCTCTCACCTCTTTTGAATCATGATGCCCACTGAAGTAAGTCAGTGTAGCTGTCAGCTCTCCTAATCCTGGTGAGATTGCTTTCAAAATTCTAGAATTTCGCCAACCATATTCAGAGGAAAGATCATTTGGCAGTGAGACAATCTTCCAATAATCTGAGTCGTCCCCATATAATTTGATATCATCCGTCTGCGATCAGGAAGAAGGAAATTACCATGTGGAACATACCAAGAACCATAAAAAATATGATATGGAATAGGTCATCTGGATATAAGTAGGCCAAAGGAGGAGAAACTAAAAGCAACAAACGAAGAGCAGTGAGAAAGAAAAGTCTCTAGATACATGCCATCAAGCTTTATGTCCTTGACAGACTGGAACAGTACCAGCAGTTCCTCTCAGAAAAGAGCACATGGTGCAGTATAAAGAGACTCATATGACCTCATCAAATTATCAAAATCAGTAAAAGAGGATGAAATCACCAAAGGTACTGGTTACACTTACAAAATCACCAAATGGCAACCTAAGAAAGAGACTACGCACCACATCCTATAGTTAAGGAAACGTAGAGGCAATGTGTACTCGTCAAACAAAGACAATTATGAGAACTACACATGAGCACGAAAAGTATTTCCTATGAATGCAAATAAGGTAAATAAAAAGGAAGTACCTCAGTAATATAGATTTCATGACCGCCAGGTCTTCCAGAGAAAATCTTCATTTGAATTAGATATTGGCGACCAGACACCACATACCAATGCATAGATGATGGAAAAGGTTTGGATTCGGTAGTAAGATCCCCTGACATTGACCAAGGTGATATGTACAAGATTAAAGTATCTGGAATGACAACATTAATAGATGATCCTTGAATGTGGCCAGCGACACGGGTATCCTCAACAACAACTGTTGTTACCCCCAAGCTTAATGCATTAGTTAGACCTATCAAAGAATCCACTTGAGCAACAGAAGAGTTCAACACAGACCATTTGTGATGTGGTGATGGTAGGTGCACAGCTGCAAATACAATAAACAGAAAACCCATAAAGAACAACACTGGCACGCAACATAATACAGCATGTCACACTCAAGCTACAATGTCAAGTAATTAATTTAGACTATGAATCAACACCACATAGACATCTTAACGCAAATACTCCAGTAGTTTCATAAGAGAATGAACAAAGGTTGCTTTATACATCATTTTTATATCCCACATGTATCAATAAGCCTGAGCTTTCAAACACTCAGGTTATCAAATAACTCATACATTGATTGGTAAAAAGTTAAAAATTAATCAATAAGATGCAGACAAACCTTGAGGAACATTCCCACGCATGACCTTTAAAGTGTAGCTGAAAGAAGCTCCCATTAGGACATAAACTGGTGAACAAGGTTCAAGTGACATGGCCTCTGCAACAGTTAGTACTATTTCGTCAGATATATGGGTAAGGGGAGCCTCGAGCAGATGAACAGAAACTTTTTCATGTCCAATTTTGGTTCCCCTCACCACAAACAAATCTGCAAATACCCCCTGCATTTAGCATGCAAAATTAGATCTCTCATCCATGAAACTTTTATATTTATTAGTTGAGACTCAATAATTTGCATACACTGTCTTCAAGCTTTTTTTGGATATCCAAGTAGCCACACAGTCCCCCACAGTCAGTCAATGGAGATTCCTTCAAAGGAACATGAGCAAGATGATGTGTTGATGATCCATCACTTTCAGGCATTAGCTTCCACATGAATTGTAGACCCACCAGTGAGGAGAACTCGTTTTCTACAGAGAGATTTTAGTGAATTCAAAAATACAGCACAAGCTGAACAAAAACAGTACCAAAGTAATAGACTATGGACTTGTAACTCTCAGGGATCATATAGGATGATAAACTAAAATCCAGTTGACCAAGCAGGAATAAAGAAAAGGTTATGCACAGTTAATCCATATGAACACAATTACCTTCACTATCAAACGCGCGGACTCTAAGCATGGAAAGTCCATCAAGATCAAGCTTGATAGAATTATGAAAGATCTGAATCCGCGAGAAGTTGTCAATAAACACCTTGCAACGAATGACCATCCCTGTCTGAGTATCAGTAGCATAAACTGCAGTTTCCTTTCTTCCGCTATAAGGGGAAATCGATCTTAGACGAGCGCTGGTCGAGCAATGACTGCTCGAATTAAACTCAGGTGTAACAGAGAGAATATCGTGATGATCCCATGACCTAACAAAAGTGAACTAAATAGTCATTTACACTTGATTCACATACTTCAAATCAGAAAAGGTAACAATTCCTTAATCAAGCTCACACTTACTACAGTGTAACAAAACATGTACGCTGAGCTAAATCGAACAAGATAACAAACAAAAAAGAGTAGATATACCATTTGAAGCAACCATCACTTCCCTGAAGCCGATACTCCACTGGATTCTTCATCCTCGGAGGCAACAGTATATTGACATCGGTAATGTGCGGACCTGAGCCCAGCTGCGACGAAGTTTCTCGAATCGAAAACAGAACGAAGAAGCAGAACGACGAGAAGAAACGAACCATTATTTTTGTTCTGTTTTATTTGGCTACTTTGCTACATCAAGAAAGAGAGACTAGTTGAAGAAAGAAGGACGAGCTTTAGGCTGAAGCACTCACTTGCTTGATTGTCAAATAGAAGGTCTCAGGGAGAGCTTGAGGTTGAAAGTGAAACCCTAAAAGAAAGGGTTTATGAGGAAGACGACTGAGAGATTACAATACGTGGCAGTTTCATATTGGTGGTGAGGGAAGATTTGTTGTCGTTTTTAGCATTTTGATTTTTTTTCAGGTTCCACGTGCGGCTGTGAAAACAGCGTGTTGTTTAATGTTTCCTGGAGAAAGCTGCTTCCCGTTTTCGGCTTTTGGTGAGTTTTAGAATCTTTTTAAAGCTTGGTCCCTCGATTCTCATACTTTTTCTAATTAAAGCATAACCCTCATGCTAATTGGTATTTACTAGTTTTTTTTTATCATATAGCCTAATGACAAGTAGTTCTAGTATTACTAATGTTTAGACATGTGATATGCACGGACTACGGGCTAGTTATATGTTAATTAAGTGATTACTAGGTGATTCCTCGCGAATTCGCGGAGTAAGTAAGTGTGGACAATGAGTATCAATGAGTATCAAATCCTTTTTTTGGAATGTTTGCGGCTTCAACGACGCGGATAAGCATTCACCTTTTGCAACATGGCTAGCTGTTCATAAGCCTTTTTTTGGAGCCATGTTAGAAACTCATATTAAGGAAGAAAACCTGAACCGGATTTTAGGCAATACCTGTCATGGTTGGAGTTTCATATCAAACCACATTTCAGATCAAGACGGTAGAATTGTCATCATCTGAAAGCACCCAGTCCAAGTCAGCCTCCTGCAACAATCAAAGCAAGTTATGACCTGTGAAGTGATAATAACGGGAAATCAGAATTTATATTTCTCTGCCATTTACGCTTCAAATCAGCAGAGTGAAAGAACGAACCTGTGGTGCGAACTGATCTCTATTCACCAACAACACAGTTTGCATAATATTCCGTGGTTGGTCTGTGGAGACTTTAACCAGATTATAAGCCCCACTGAGCACTCCCAACCTCATGTCAATCATCTTACACTAGACATGCTTGAGCTCCGAGATACTTTACTCCAGATTGAAGTCACTGATCTAAATCACCAAGGACCTTTCTTTACTTGGACAAACCATCAGTCGGCAAATCCTATTGGGAAAAAGCTGGATCGTTTACTTGTTAACCACAGCTGGTTATCCTCCTTCCCTAATAGTCAAGCCACTTTCCTAGCACCAGAATTTTCTGACCACTCTCCTTGTATCTTGGACTTTGCCCACCCTTTGCCCACCCATGGAACTAAACCGTTCAAATTCTTCAACTTCCTGACGAAACATCCAGACTTCCTGCCACTGATAGAGGAGACTTAGATTAACTCTGGAAACTCGCAAAATCAAGTGCCAAGTTTATCATCTCTGAGTGTTAGACTGAAACTTCTAAAGAGGCCACTGAAAACCTTAAACAGAGAGAATTTTAGTGATATTCAAAAAAGAATTTTTGAAACTAACAGGTTGTTGCAAACTGTGCAGGTCCAAGCGCTACATCATCCTTGTGCTTACCTTTTTGAACAAGAAAAAAAGATCCATGAAAAGCTACTATTTCTCAAAGACATAGAGGAGTCGTATTTCAAGCAAAGATCGAGAATAAGGTGGCTTAAGGAAGGAGATCAAAATAGCACCTTTTTCCACAGGGTCACTCAAGCTAGGAATTCCCATAACGCCATCAGGTCTCTCTTTCTTCCTTTAGGTGAACAAGTCACAAATCCAGAGGAGATTAGTAATTTGGCGGTTCGCCATTTCTGCTCTATTCTCAGTCCAATCAATCTTCCACCTCTGGTATGCCCCCCTGGATGGTTCCAAAATTTAACAGATGTCCAGAGCTCCTTAAAATATCAGCTGTAAGATTACCGTTAGATGAGGAAATAAGCAAGGCTTTGAGGAAAATAAACCAGAATAAAGCTCCAGGCCCGGATGGTCTAACCTCAGCTTTTTTCAAGGAAGCTTGGAGTATTCTCGGTTCTGATGTCATCTCAGGAATCAAACATTTTTTCCAAACTGGTTTCATGCCTTCTGCCACGAATATTACGATCCTATCACTGATTCCAAAGCACCTTGGCGCTTCCAGAATCACTGAGTATCGCCCCATTGCCTGCTGCAATACTGTCTACAAAGTAATCTCGCACCTTCTGGTCTCGAGAATAAAGCCTTTGCTCCCTGCTTTTGTAGTAAAAAATCAGACAGCTTTTGTTAGTGGTAGACTCTTAATGGAGAATACACTTCTTGCAAGTGAGCTTGTTCACGGTTATCACAAAGCTAAAGGGATTGGTAGAATGACTATAAAGATTGACATTGCAAAGGCGTTTGACACTCTAAGGTGGGACTTCATTATAAATAGTCTAAGGGCAATAGAAGTTCCACAAATCTTTTTGTTATGGCTAAAATGTTGTATAACAACGGCTTCTTTCTCGGTGGGTTTTAATGGCTATATGCATGGCTACTTTAAGGGGAAGAGAGGTATAAGGCAGGGGGACCCTCTCTCCCCTTACCTTTTTGTCCTAGCAATGAACTACCTATCTTTCATGCTAGATAAAGGAGCAGAAGAGGGAAGAATAGGCTACCATCAAAATTGTAAGGAATCAAAACTCACTCGTTTGTGTTTTGCGGACGACTTACTCATTTTTACGGATGGGTCTGTGGCATCGGTTAAGAATATTATATCCATCCTTGACGACTTCCAGCGAGTGTCAGGCCTAGCTGTCAATCTGCAAAAGACTTCTTTCTTTGCTTCGTGTATTCCTGAAGATGTCTTGGACACAATTAAAAGAGAAACAAATATTGCTCAAGGAACTCTGCCGACCAGATATTTGGGCCTCCCGCTTTGTTCTAAGAAACTTACTCTGAATGATTGCGCTCCTCTTATACAAAAGGTCAAGTCAAGGCTGGATGGTTGGTCAGCTAGAGCATTGTCGTTGGTTGGCAGACTTCAGTTGTTAAATTCTGTGATCGCTGGAATCACGAGCTTCTGGTGCTCAACATTTGCCTTACCAAAGAAATGCATCAAAAAGTTAAACTCTCTGTGTAGCTCCTTCTTGTGGAAAGGAAACACCTCATCTCAACATGGATCAAAAGTGGCCTGGGAAACTGTTACATTGCCAAAGGAAGAGGGTGGTTTAGGAATCAGGAACTTACTGATTTGGAACAAAGCTACAATCTTGCGGCTGATATGGTTAATCTTCTTCAGAGAGGGTTCGATTTGGGTAGCCTGGTTTCGTAAAGTGATCCTCGCAGATGACTTGAGTAGGTTCTGGACTGTTACTGTAAAACAGAAATACTCTTGGTTAGCAAACAAAATTCTGAAAGAAAGAGATGTGGTCTACCCATGGATAAAGATCCGGGTTAATAATGGGACAAAGTGCAGATTCTAGACTGACAACTGGTCATCGTTTGGCAACATAGAAAAGTTTTTGTCCCATGAAGGAAGTCACAGGCTTAGAATTCGCAAATCGGCAACACTCTCAGATTTATGGAATAATGGTTCCTGGAATTTACCTGCTGCTAGGTCGGATAAACAGGTTCAAATTCACTCCTTCATGACGACCATCCAGTTGTCTGAAACAGAAGATACATTAACCTGGTGGATAAACGACAACCTGCGAAATGGAAATTCAATGTCAATATTAGCTACTGCAATCCGAGAAGACCTTCCAGCTGTCCCATGGTTCAACATAATCTGGATAAAAAGAGGTGTTCCAAGACACAAACTCACAGCCTGGTTATTTATCCTGAATCGGAACCCGACACGAGATAGGATGCAAAGCTGGGGACTCCAAATTGATGCAATTTGTTTATTATGTGCGGTTGCGAATGAAACAAGAAGGCATCTTTTCTTTGAATGTCCTTATAGTTGGGAAATTTGGGAAAAAGCTAGCAGTAGATGTGAGTACATGGCTCACAGAGATTGGGATAATGAGATAAATAGCTTGATAAATCTTCGGCTTGAGGAAAACAGGAAGCGGCTCATCCTTTTGGTGTGGCAGACTTGTATCTACTTCATCTGGCAGGAGAGAAACCATCGACTCCATCGCCAAACTTTCAAATCGTCGGAACTGATATTCAAGGAAGTAGATCGCCTAATTCGAAACAGAGTGCAGAGCTACAGGGATTCTAATAACCTACGAGCCTCGTTGATCTTGCAGCTATGGCTGCGTCATGCTTGAATTTGACAGTGGGTCACTCAGAAAAAGGAAAGCAGGAAGCCTAATTGATCTGATTTGAGAGAAGAGATGTGATGAGGAAGATGATATGTATTTTGCGAAACTTGACTGGTGAAATATGGTTGGTCTGGTCTGGGATTCCACCAACCGAAAATCTGATTGGCATAAATATTGGTTCAGGATTTCTGGATCAATCTTAATTACCTCTTATAATAAGTTCGTTATCTTTGCTTGTAAAGCTTTATTAGGCTTCTTTTTGGGCCAAGTATGAGCCTCTTTATGCTTGTAAAACCTCATATATATTTTAATTTGAAAAATCTTTAACAAAAAAAAAATAAGTGTGGACAAAAATATATGGATTCGAATATTTGAAACGAATCCGATCCAGAAAGCGATATTGAATCCAAACCGAAACCGGTAAAATATTTATAAGGATGGAAAAGTTTAATATCAGAAAAACCAAAACCGATCTTAGCCCGACCAAAATAATTCTAGAAACCAAAAATACTTAAATTACAAAAATATACTTAAATATTTTTATTTTTATATCTAATATCCAAAAATAAGTAAAATACTTAAAGTACCCGAATAATCAATTAAAATTTGGATTTTTGAATCTTTTTAGGTATATTTGAATTTTTTATTTTCTACATAATTTAAACGGGTATCCACTATCCAGATATGAATCAAACTTTAAAGATTTGAATAGAACCCGAATCGAAATGTACATATATCTAAATGAGACTTAAACCTCTAGCCTCGAAAGCTCGTAACCTGAAAAAATCTAAGTTGAACCCGTATCAATATTCGAACGCCTGGAACGCCCACCATTAGGTGAAAGTATTATTGAGGATTTAACTATAACTAGGTGGTGCCCGCGAATTCGCAAATGTAAATAGAGGTGGACAAAATACTTGAATTCGAAGAAGCGAATATGATCCAAAAGGTGACACAAAATCTGAACCAAAAATCGATAAAATATTTGTATAGATGCAAAACTTCAATAGACGAAAAATCGAAACCAACCTCGGCACGATTCGAAATATTCCAAGTATCCAAAAGTACGTAACTTATAATTTATACTTAAATATATGAGTTATTTTAGTTATAATATCCAAAATATTTAAAATACCTAAAAATATCAGGGTTATCCCAAAAAAATTGGATTGTTGAGGGTTTTAGGTATATTTGCATTTTTTTCTAACTTAATGGGTATCAAACCTGCAAAGATAAGAACCGAATAGAACTTAAACATCTAACGTCGAAAACTCGTAACCCTAATTAACGCAACTGAACTCGAATGAATATATGAATGCTCGTTTGAACGTTCACCCTTAGATAAAAGTATTATATGAAAGATTTAACTGTAATATGATATTTTTTTTTGTTTACAAATCATAGTAAAATATATAATACTTATTATATATTTTCATTTATAATAATTAAAATGTGATTTTATTGTTATATATTTCTAAGATATTAAATTAAAAATGAAAAAATGTTCAGTTGCTTGTTTAGTAATTACTCAGTAACGAAAACGTTTTCGAAATGAAAAAACCATTGTAAGGTCTCCATCAAATATACAAAATTATTTTTAAAATGTTAAGTGTAAAGATTTGATATTTATCCAATTTATTCTCAAATTATTGTCTACTTCAATTTTCTTGTAAATCAAGTTAAAAAAAATCAATTTTGTACATCAAACATTTAATACACAAACAATAAAATTGATATTAACATGCAAACAAAATCAAAATTTCTATAAAAATATCGATAATTTAATGAAGAACATGTAAGATTGAACTCCGTGTAAATATGGTGATATGTATGATTTCGAGTACAATTTTACTTTCTATGTAAGAATCAATATGAATTAATGTATACATAAAAAAAATTATATACGATATATAATAGATCTAGAAAAATAGTCGATATAAGTTAATATATTTATAGTTTTTAATATGAAAAAATTTATTAATTTTAAACAAGGATTAATTTTTCCATTAAATCTATATATTAACTTTCTATAAAGTTTTTCATCATTGTAAATAGAAAATTCCATGATTCTATTTATTTGTAACATTAAAATTTTAATAATTTATGATCTATAATTTTTAAAAGATATAAGATGATTTTGATTCAAAATATTTTCTACCAAAAATACATATAACATATATATTATTTTTTAAAAAACAAAACAGTATAAAATAATTATGCATCAACCTAATTAATTTACCCATTCAACTCAACTAACATTATTTATAAATAGCATATAGTTAAAAGAACTAATTAACATCATTCTCTTGTAAATTGACTCAAAAACATGTTGAGGGGATCGTTGCATGCCGAGAGCATTGTTGCATGTATTATATGACCCTGAAATAAATTATATTAAAAATTAAAATTATGAATAACAAACAATATGTACGACAAAGACTATGTTTTTATAATAATAACATAATTTATGTTTGAATGAGTTTTAATAAACTAATAAATATATAATTCATCGCTCAAATCTTACTCATATATAACTTAAGTGTACAATAGAAGATTAAATTTTGTCATGTGCATGCAAGTAAGTATATTAACGTGCATGTAATATTAAAGTGATTTGTTAGAAAGATTTATATACAAAATATAGACATTTAAATATACTTTTTGATGTCGTATTGATGGCGTATGAAAACAGTCTGATCCGACATCGGGAATTGGGTGGATCTGTCAAGGCGACGATAGCCAAATTGTCCTAGTTGGGGCCAAATGTATCCGACGAAGCCTGTCACCATTGCATGTAGAGGTTGAAGCCTTGTTGTGGGTAATGTCAAAACTCCTTGCTCGAGGTATAGATTGCCAGCACTTCGAAACTGACTGTACCGAAGTGATCAATATTGTTCGGGATTCGTATGGTTGGCCAGCTTTCTATACATATTTTCAAGAGTTTCAACATCTTCGAAAACACATGCCAGAATTCACATTATCTTTCATCCCGCGAACGGCATCGCTCGAGGATCTCGTATTCTTTATAATGATTATTTTTTTGTACAGTCTTACCCTCCGAGCTGGACTACGAGTTCTGGAGTGACTTTCTGATTATAGTGTGGTTGAAAAAAAATATATACTTTTTGATCCGCTAGAATAGCTTCGAGAGTTTCACCAGATGAAAAATATTGACGCCAAATATGAAATACGTTTACATTTACGCTTTAATTACTACGTAGAAATAGTTTAAGATCATTGAAGAAATCAAGTTTTAGTAACGACGTCAAGTGTTCTTTTTTTACTTGGTCGAGGATAAGTTGGATCTTCCGTTTTTTATATGTTACAACCACCCATATTTATACATTTCAATAATCTTGGAAGCCAAGATATTTTAATAATTATTTTCAAAGTTATCCCAATGATTAATTACCCTTATCCATATTTGTTAATCGAATTTATAGGGAATGTCCTTAAACCGTTAAAGTTGAGTGCCTTGTAATTATGAGTTAATGAAAACAATGATTTTTTTCTTTTTCAAGTTAATAAATTCGTATCTAAAAAAAGAAAAATATTTGACAACAATAATAAATTAACTAAAGTTAATGGAGGCACTGATTTTTTTCTATTCAAGTTAATAAATACGTACCTAAAGAAAGAAAGTTAACAAGACAATTTATAATTTTGTATTCTAAAGAAGGAAAACTATTTACTTTATTAGAATTGTATAACTTTAGTCACTAATATATTTTTTATGACTTTATTAAAAATGTATGTTTAGGCTAAGTAATTGTATGTTAAAAATATATGAGAATATAAGAATATCCAATAAAATGGTGTGTGATTTAAATTAAAAATAATACTCACATCTATAATGTATATAACATTTTTCAGATTTATGATGATTCAAAGATGGTGATCAAATTTGTATATTTTTATATCATCTTAAAAATTTGATAATTCAAAGATGGTGCTCAAATTTTTATATTTTCATTTCACGATAATCTAATTCTCATAATTATTAAAATGTGATAATTTAGACTTATATATTATATGATAATATAATAAAACAAAAAAAAATTAAATTTAAAATATTACATAACAGTTTCTGAATTATAATGCATATCTTTTTACTTAGAAAATGTGTATTATTTAGGTAAATTTTAAATACATATACAATTGTATAATTTTTTTTTGTTAACCACATATTAATTAAAAAATATCCTCCGAATTGACCAACCAACTCGGAGGGGTAAAGTGTACAAAAATATAATCGCGATTAAAAATGCGGGATCTCCGCGCTAGGCTGTCTGCTTGAGTATTCATCACGCGTGGGATGAGTGTCAGCTGGAAGCCTGGATAGTGTCCTTGAAGTAGTTGGCAATCCTGGATGAGCGTATAAAAGGCTGGCCATCCCTCTGGGTCTTGGATAATCTTTACGAGTTCTGCGCAGTCCGTTTGAAATGTCTGACAATTTATTCCGCGCTCATGTAATTCCGACATTGCCCAGGATAACGCTTCCATCTCTGAATGAAGTGGTGAAAGACTGCGATGGTGGCACTTTGCCCCCATAAGGATGATGACCTTATTATCTCTGTCTTTACAAATCCATCCAAGTCCAGAGGTAGGGTCGGATTGCTTCCATGAGCCATCAACCTGACAGTATAAATCATCGGAAATTGTATGCATAACTATCCTTTCCTCTTCTGAAGGGCCTAGAAGCTGTGCTTCTTTCCATGCCAGACAATCCGTCTCAGCGTCCTTTAATATCGTGTCTATGTCCAAATCGATCCCTTGGAAAACTTTTTTTATTACGAGCTATCCATACTAACCATAATATCCAGGGATAGAAATCGTATTGGTTTCTATCCTGACTCCGCAAGGGAGCATGCCAAAAAAGATAAGCCATATTTGAATAGAACGATGTGGTAGGAAAAGCCTCTAGCCTTTCTGGATCCTTATAGGACGCCCAAATATGTCTAATCGACTCACACTCGAAAAAGACATGGTTGATTGTTTCTTCAGCAGAAGTACAACGTTTACAGGAAATATCACATTGTACACCCCGATTAGCCAATTCCCTGGTCACGGCCAAAGTTCCTGAAATTAGTTGCCAGACAAAGTGTCGAATTTTTAACGGGCATTGTATTTTCCATAAGTACGCTTTGAGCGCCTCTAAACTAGGGCCCCATCCATTATTATTAATTCGAGTTATCGCCAACTGATTAAGGAGTTTGTATCCCGATTTAACTGTGTACTGGCCCGATATTGTGTAATGCCATATCACTCCATAATGTATAATGGTCCGATTGAGATGAATACCTCGGATCAAATCTATATCCTCCTGCACAATATATTCCTGTAAAAGTGGTAAATGCCAGTCCCTCGTTACTGGGTCGACCAATTGGAAGACCTGTAAGTCAGGGTACCAATCACTACCCGATCCCCTTGCCGGTCGCGGATTAATATCTGGAAGCCAGGGATCATGCCAGACGGACGTGTTTATCCCGGAACCTATGCAAATCCTGATTCCTTGCCGCAACAAATCATGACTGGAGTAAATACTCCTCCAGCCATAGGAGGGGGAGTGTGGCTTTTTAGCATTAAGCGGATGACAAGTCTTAAATTATACAATTGTATAATTTAAATGTGTATTATATGATAATCTCGAAATTTACATATAAATAAAATAATCTAATGTTTGACAATATAGTTAAGAATAGTTGATATATGAAGGATGTTTGGCAAGTAAATTTAATTAGTTAAAGATTTTTTTGTTTATTTAGGGATGAATTAACTAAATCAAAATTAAACTAAATCTAAATCTTTCAATCAATCAAATTATAAGGTTAATATTGAAAGCTCTTATATGAGTGACACATAAACAAAAGAAGTTTTAACGAAGAGGCACAAGAGCCACGAACCACCGGCTAATCAGAATTGAACACAACAAAGCCACGATGCTTCCGATAACACCCACGAAGTGCCATCATCTCGTTGATAGATTCGAGTGTTGCATCACGTAGAAAGGCCAAAACTCTTCAAAGTTTCTGAAATTCATCTTCTTCAAAATTTCTCGTGCCTAAATTTTTTGTTTTCTTTCTCTGTTGATCCTTTTCGATTGTTCTCAAAATTTCTTGTGTGTTTCGTTTGGTATAAGTCACAGACATATAACTATGGTGATTAAGCGGTTATCTCCTCGCCGCGTATTCAGCGGTTGAGTTTTGTCTCTCTCAGATCGTGGGTCACCGACCTAAATCTCCCCATGATCTTGAGTCTCCGACCACATCGGTGGTCATATCTTCTCTTTATAAACCCATCGTCGTGGTTGTTTACAGCTATTTTGCTGAGATTTTGTCACTACTAACACCCGATGTTAGTATTGTGTTAGTTTCCGGCAGTCATCGTTATCGTTTGGTGATGATCTGAAGATTGAAACAAATCCTTTTGGATTTGTTGGGTAAAGGAAGACCGGCACGGAAACCACCATGGATTTATTGCGTTGAGAAGGGATATGTTATTATGATCAAGATGAAACCGTATAGGCAATGGACGATTTGTAAACGACTAGATACATCAACTAAGTTGAAGTTCAAGTGTCATAAAGATCGAGAAACATTTACAACGACATCAACACCAAATAAATTCATTAAGGTAATGCCAAAGGCATTTTGGAGGCTTAGAAATATGTTGTCAGCCGATCTCAAGTGTATGAAGAGGGGACATAACAGAAGTATTCTGTTAGCCCGTAAGGCTTTTGTTAAGAGAGCATGGTTATATTCCACTCCATCATCGAAATTGTTTCAATTTCCCGTATTTGCGAAAAATAGTTGTATTCATGTGTTTCTGTATCTTTATGTTATGATTTGTTGCCAAATTTGATGTATTCACGTTTTGTAATCTCGTATTATCATCAATAAAATCATTTTAGACGTTAAAAAAAACAAATTTTATTTAAGTATACTTTGATTTAATATATAGAAGGATGTGATATTTTTGTGTTTACATATCAAAGCAAAATATATTTTTCATTTATATAATACGATTATATTAAATTAAACAACGAAACATATACTTGCGTACGTATATATTAACTTTCTTTAATGTGTCACAAGATTCATTAAATTAAAGATTTTTTCTATTGAATGTATATATTAACTTTCTTTAATGTGTTTGCTCATTGTAAATGGAAAAATTTATGATTGTATTTATTTTATAACATTCAATACTTAATTCAATGTAATTTATATTTTTTTTTAAATGATATAAGATGATTTTGTATTTAAATATTCTATAGTCCGAAATATTCAGATTTTATATCTTTTTTTTAAATGATATAAGATGATTTTGTATATAATATGATTATGCATTTACCTAATAAATCTTTTCCAAAGCGATCCATGTTACTTTCATAAATTTTAAAACTTGAAATTTTAGTTACTTTGTAACGTTAAATATTTAGTTTTACATGATTTGTGATTTTTTAAATGATATAAAATTATTTTAGATTTAAATAGTTTATAATCTGAAAAACATATTTTATATCTATATTTTATTTTGAGCTTAAAATGGTATAGGATAATTACCAGTATTAAATGTTCAAAATATTTTAGTGATACAAATTAAATATATTTATTAGTAATAATCCTAATAAAAAATATAAAATTTTGTACACCTAAATTGGTGCATGTTTGAGATAGGGTACAATATGACCTATTTCCATGGGTTTTATGGCTTATTTGGAAAGCAAGGAATAAAAAAAGTGTTTCAAGGGATACATTTGGATGTGACTGAGATCTACCAGAATGCAGAGACGGACTTCATTGCCTGGAAAGAAGCGCATATCTCAACCTCTGAGAATGAGGAGCAACCCATAATGGAACCTATATTATCAAATGGATTGGTATGTAGGGTGGATGGATCGTGGAAACAATCTGATCCCACTTCTGGACTTGGATGGATTTGTACTGATAGAGAAAATAACATAATCTTATTGGGGGCGAAATGTCATTGTCGGAGTCTTTCGTCACTCCACACAGAATTGGAAGCTTTGCTTTGTGCGATGTCGGAAATGCAAATTCGGAGAATAGATTGCCAACATTTCCAGACTGATTGTGCGGACCTCATCAATATTACTCAGCGTCCAAAAGATTAGTCAGCACTACATACACAGCTCCAGGAATTTCAGAACCTTTGTGGATACTTTC